>JAHQZX020001264.1:0-54577 GCA_019804575.2 Pseudotulostoma volvatum
TTTGTCTACTGCGACTGTGACACAGGCTACAGAGCACCTAGGTGATCTCTGGGAGGTATTCACCTCCGGCGCCAAACGGTCTTATGTATTTTAATAGTAATTCCGTCCCAATGTAGCCTTTCGGCCACTTAAAGACGTTAAATAATACAACAACAAAAAAGCATCTATCCCAGCTGCCTATCGGTCCATTTCATCATGTGGGCCATGATTTTGGCCGGATAAGCGTTCCCTCCCGCGAATGCAGCATTCCACCGCACCACACATCGAAAAACCCCCCCCAATAGCACATGTATTAGCACTCATACTTCTTCTCCCCTAATCACGCTCATCATGGCAGCTTCTACGACTAGAGCTATTAAGAAAAAGAATAAAAGGAACGCCGAGGTCTCGGCACGCGCTGTGTGCGACGCGTCGCATCGCATGCGCGTCTGAACGACAACCTACACTCTACCCATGACCTGCTCGAAGGACACCAGCTAGAAAATCGATGTGGGAACCCCGATAGCGAAAGACAAGGAAACCCGGACGGTGACGCGATAGTGGACGAGCGAAACGACGACTGGGCCTGACTTCATCGACTGGCTCTTTGAGTCGCAGATGAAGGAAAGAGCTGAGACACAAGCCCTCTTCACGGAATTCTGTCATGGGTTCGAAAGCCTCATCAACCAAACGCTCGACAAGTGTGGGACAGACCAGGCGGTACCCCGAGTAGCCTGATGGAGTGCATGAAAGCATGCGTTATCAAGTACATGGGACTGGGAGATGGTCTCTCCCGCAAGTAAGTGACAAATGTCCCACCCTGCGATGCACAGAGAAAGAAAACGACCATAGAAAAGCAAGCCCGCCACAAGTCGACCTTAAGCCCAAGGAAATGGCCTCTCAACCCGAGGCCCCGAAGAGCTGCCGTAGCTGAGGTTACCTGGAAAGCGGCGCCTACGAGCCTCCTGAAGAAGCCGGCTCAGCCTACACCAACCAGGAAGCCGGCCCAATCGAATAGGGTGTTCATAAGGCTGCCAGAGGACTCGGCCCTACGGTCTGTCCACCCGCTGTACGTCGTAAAGACGATCAACAGCATCCTCCCGCTTGGAAAAGAGGTTGAGACGGCCTCCTTCGTTCGAACTGGGATCGCAGTCACACCGAAAGCTGGGACTACGGCAGAAGACTTATTGTCCGATAAGGAGAAATTTTTCCAAGCCTTAGGGAACAGATGGTTGAGGGCGATGAGAAATGGGTGATGGTTAAGGTGCATGACCTCTTAACAAGAATGACAATGCTGAATGGGATAAACAGCTTGTACGCCAGGGATGTCTCAATCGAAGGAGACGTCCTCCCAGAAATTACCGAAGCCTTCGATGTAGCCCCAGAGACTGTACGCTGGGTCAGAAAGCGGGAGGGATACGCAACAGCCTCGGTTCGGTTAGCTTTTTGAGCTGGAGGATTGAAGGATACCCCTAAGACTGTAGTAGTCATGAGGGCCCGGCTGAGGGTAGAGTATCCTACCTCTAGAGGTGTGAGACCGCCTCAGTGCAGAAGGTGCTGGGGAATCCACAGAACGCAAGGGCGTAGTGAACTGTGATGGTGAGCATGCAGCAGACAGCCCTTCATGTCCCAAGACAGCGCCGGTCTCCCGGAAGCCCCCGAGGCGCGAAAGCCAGCATACGCCGGGTCGTTTGCATATCTAGATTGTTGTTAGATTGAACTAAACGTTTATTATGTTACTTTCATATTCTTAGCTGAGATGTTTTCAGTGTCGGCTAAGTCTGACCTGACTTGAGCATCAAAGAATTGTGAAATCACGGTTACATGGTATGGTGATAGGGAGTTTAGGCAGCAGCTATTGCCTTTGTCTAAGGCTACTGCCTTTATTAAATAAGCAGTCACTACTTTCGTCCAAGTAGCAGTCACTACCTTTGTCTGTATAGCAGTTACTGACTGCTTTCGTCTGTGGCGGCGTTGGCAGGATCGGACTTGGAGTTCTGGTGTCTTGTAATACTTTCCTGTTTGGGTTTAGTACGAGTTGCTCGTTGAGAGACATCATCTCTCAACGCAGCAGCTCACCTGTCTCTTTCTTCTTTTCTCTAGCTTAGTCTTCTCGTTTTACCTACCTAATGAAATATTCTCTATCATTAGCTTGAGGTCCGTGACATCGTCCACAAAGCAATAACTGTCTTTGTCTCCTTGCCCCTACTTCTACTTTCATTACAAAATTATATAATCACGAAGAGTTTGTTCTAGACTGCTTGTGTACAATATAAATAGTGTGCAATTTCCTAGCTAGCATCAAAAAAAAAATAATCAGAGACAGGCATAATAACTTCCAAAACATAAAAACATTCTTATTTCCTCATCCTAGCTTACAACAATTGTCTCTTGTTTACAGCGACAACGACACAGGCTACAGAGCACCTAGGTGATCTCTGGGAGGTATTCGCCTCCGGCGCCAAACAGTGTCTTAATGTATATTAATAGTAATTCCGTCCTATGTAGCCTTTCGGCCACTTAAAGACATTAAATAATACAACAAAATCTCGCGAATGCAGGGCCAGCCGTCCTCATACTCCTCGTTATAGTCGAAAAAGGCCATCAGCGTCGATCGCGGGGAAATTCAGGACCGGATTGGAGCGGCGCAATCGACGCTGATGGCTTTCGACTATAACGAGCGGCATAAGAACGACTGGCGCTATCTGTACTCACAATACCAACTATTGAATTTCATTAGTAATTAAGGATACATCGCATTAATGGCATTGTAGCGTATATTGCTGGCTCAAAATTCATTTAGATCACATATGTACCTATGCTACGTGGAGCTCTCGGTGGGTAGGTTAAACTTATAATATCATATTGGTATGGTACGATAGAGCCAAGCGACTTCGTCCTGTGTATAGGTAGTAGCGGCTTCAGAAAGGTGGCTGTAGCGATCTGCTGTAGCGATCTGCTGCAGCGTCAAAACCGTTATATATATATATGCCATAAAAGCATGTAGCGGACAGCTAGAAGATGCAGTGGAGGATGTCGTGATCCTTGCGGGGTTGCCTAGATAGGTATATAATAGAATCTAAGAAGTCGTCATCTAGATGTTCTCCCTCTCGATTTCGGCTTCCCCTTCTCGCGACTGAAGATCTTGCTAGGATATCAATTCGGGGTGGGAGGCCTTGCATTTCTATGTAGCGGGTGCGAATCCTAAACTTAAAGATGCAATGATACTCTGCGTAATTCGAATTATCGCAATAAAAGCTGCCAACTTGAAAGGGGAGACCCTGCAGTCTGATGTGCGACTCTCCATAACCGTAACCCCATATCATATATATTTGATGCGGACAAAGCAGGTTCGAATAACCTGAAGCAAGAGAACATGTAGAGAGAATTATATAAACTAGCATCGCGAGCGAAAAGGGTCGACATTAAATAAGTCCTTAGCACATAATATAAATGCAGAAAGGCAATTACATGGATAAAAGACGTCTATCTTGTTTGGAAGGAAAGGTTTCCATTCGTTGCTGAGCAGCTTTACTCGGAGTACAATACCGAAAATGCCACGGGGTTGACGTATACCGAGGTCAGTTGATGATTCAGGTTTAAGATGGAAATAGAGAACGAACAAAACAGGGCTGGAAAGCCATAGGGTTCAATATGGGAAAATGCATTCATGCTACCGACACAGGAGAGCCTACTTTGAACAATGAGGAGGGAAGGTTATCAAATCTCAGCTCCTCTTGCCAGCACATCCCAACCAAGTAGTCTCCATAGCTCCTCGGTAAACCACTCTGAAGTTTCCTTCTGTGGAGGTTGTGGAAGGGAATGTAAGTCCATAGGCGTGTCGAGAGGTTTTAGAGAATCACTAAATAGCGGATCATCCTCACCAAATACAGCTTTCAGAATGGTGTTCCGTAGCCTTATTTTTGCCACAGATTGGAGTGAGGCACTCATGCTGAGGCTTGGGTATTCATTGGCTTCGGTGCCTGACTTGAGCGCTGACAGTCTGGCAGAAACATCAACGAGGGCCACTGCTCTTTCTAGGAGCCAGATGAGACATTTTGATTCAGCCTCCGCCGCCTGGAAAGAGGCGTCGTCAAGACTCGCTTCCACGAGGCCACCTGGGCACGATAGCTTTGTGGAATCGACTCGCAAATCAGATTTTAGTTCGATATCTCGGAAAACGAACAGGCAGAGAACCTTCCCAACGCGGTTGAGTAAGACGAACAAGTATCCATCCAGGAGGCTCTCGCGCTTAGAAGCAGAGCTGTTAGCTACCTGAATCATAGCCATCAGCATACATGCTATCTGTGTGGATACCTTATCATTTGAATTCAAACAGGAATCACTCTTAGGCGGTGACACAGTTGCTAACGGTTTAGATTTCGATGGTCGCCCTCTTTTCTTGGCTAACTTAGGTTGTGCAACCATTTCCCCAACTTGGGCCTTGCAACGGTGCTGCAAGGCGTGCATCACCGCCTCGAAAAGGTTAATTAGGTGATATTTAAGCATTCCGGCTGCCGTTGTAGCCTCAGCGGAACAAGTGAGCTTATCCAGTCCTCGGTGGAGAAGCTCATGTGCGCGATTTAGGGCACCTAATACCAATAGGGGAGTAATGTTCTGGTTCTGCTGCATTTTGACTGTTTTCACCTGGCTGTCTATGGTTCTTGAGTACTGAAACATGGAAGCGATAGCCTTTTCAGCCGATTTACACAAGTTCACAGCAGCAGAAATAATAACGCAATTGCTTTGTCTTTTGTGTAAGGCCTGCTGTAGCGTAAACATATGCCGCATGAACGGAGCCGTCACTAGCTGGTCAGCAAAGGTAGTTCACCACAAGTTCAAAAGGAAGTTTTCGCGACCGGATAAAGCCTTACCTTCCTCTGTATATTCAAAGGTATCAAACGCATCTAATGATGCACCAGGTAGACTCACAGCGGGAGCACCTTTGGCGGGTTTGACTGTAGCTCTCATTCGTTTCCTACTTGTGCCAATTCCATCTTCATTGCGGTTTGTCTTTCGTTTCGATGATTCCAGCACCCCTCCTGTAGTCGATGCCAGCCTTGGCTTTGCCACAAGATCTTCATGACGCTGCTCGAGATCATATATCCGATCAAGAAGCTTGCTTTGAGCGGCTTCGGACTCCTCATACGCTCGCTGCCAGAAGGCAACACTATCGAAATATCTGTGGGGAGTAGTTGCTAACTGCGGTTGCCTACCGCTCCCGAGATGTTGGCGGATTTGAAGAATGTGATCTAGCTCCCATAGTCAACTGAGGATTGATTCAAACACCGTTATGTGATCTTTAAAAGCGAACCTCTGATCCCTATATTCGTGGGCTTCAGTTTCACGACCGCCAATGCAAGGGCCAGCTGAGCCTGGGTTGGGTGCTGAACAGTACCTCTTGAAACAAGAGGAGCATCCATCTCTGAAATTCACGCAGCACATGCCATGAATCTTCAGACATATTCGGAGTTTAGAAACCTTCCAGTTGCTGGGCTCGATCGATGTTCTAATAGAGTTGACACGTGCCTCGGTCAGTCTGCAATCATCCCTGCCGAAGACATGTGGACGTAGTAATCATATAGATAGAAGAGTTCAATCCGGTTGGGCCTCGAAAATCCCTCCGATGCTCCTTCAAACATACATTATTGGAGTAAAGGCTAGGGTTAATCGCCTCCCCATTCACCATTTTTCAAAGTCCCAGGCTTTATCGCGTTGAAAATCAGGGAGTTATTCTAATAAAGCAAACAGAACTGAGTTAGGTATCTTGAAACAGGTAGGAAGGGAGATAATAAGGGAAAAGACTATTATCAACTATGAATGATCATCGAATTCCCAAACGACCTTGGCTAAAAGCTAGGCATCACGGGTATTAGAACAAATAATTGTTCAAATGCTTACATCACATTAAAGAACAATGGATAATACTGAATACCAGGTAAGGCAACTGGACTTCGGTCTAGGGGGTGGTACTATCACAAAGGGTGCAAGATGCTGCTTATTATTGCATACCTAGCTCCCGGATACTATCAATTACACAGCTTATTAAATGGTACGGTAGCTTCGATTACTCACCGAAAGGAATATGTATGCGGCCATGTATAGCTCCGCAGAGCTGGAGGGAAAAAGAAGATAAGGCTGCCAGTGCAAAATATACCTAATTCTACGGGAAGCGGGGAAATAATGTACGTATGTATGCTTCTCGGATGCTGTTGACGGTAGCATCCATAGATGTTACCGCATTAAATCACAGCGTGCCATTCTTAATATCCATGTTCATCCAGAAGATACATTACAAAATTTAAGGCGATAGGATCTCGATGCGGTATTTGCGCTAATAAACCTGATGCCGAGTAAAACAAAATCAGCGTCACTAGAAAGCTTGGAAGCCCGAACTCGCCGTAGATTTGCGGTGGGGTCCAAGTAGAGTAGAGACGTTCGCATCGATGAACTCGATCACCGAAGAAAGTTGCACATCTTTACATGATGTGATGTAAGGAAAGCAATAACGTTCTCTGATCAAGGGATACCACTATGGTAAGCTTCCCTTCACAATTAAACCTTTGTATTCGCCCATCTTCTTCGACATTTCGGCCAACCTTTTCTCTCGGGGAGAATCTCGGCAGGAATAATATCGATAGTAGACCGCTTCCGAATTCGAACTGGATTGCTTGAGGCGGAGCCCTTCTTCTTGCCAAATAATACCTTGTACTTGTTTCACCGCCCCAAAAAAGCTGGCAGGACGGCTGAAGGTTGGGCCATGCAGCGATAGGGGCACACTTGCTGAAACTCGAGCCCGAGAGAGTGAAGAGTGTCAATGGTGCCGAGAGCCGAGGGAAACAGTCCGTCATCTCCTTGTCGAGTGTAGGGAGTGGCGCAGGCAGCGGGAAGTCCTATATTGGGACCTTAGAAAGGCCGGTATCACGGAGCCGTCGAGGACAGAAGAGAGCCCGGAGGCCCGGCTATTTGGAAACCCCAAAGCTTCGGGTGCTATCCTACGGTTTCTAGGAAATACGACAGTAGGATGTCCTCGAGGAGATCAAGGGGAGACAGATAGGGCTAGGAGAAACGACGAGTGGGGTCTACAGGCCCTGGAGGAGGCGGAAGGAGAGGAAATATAGACGGGGAAGGTAGCCTGCAAAGGTAGCCAAGAGGAAGAGGTAATACACCAAGGAGGGCATTTTGTGAAGGGATAAACCTCTTATATTAACTTACTGCTAAGCTAATGTACAAAAGGAATCGTTAAGAAAAGAAAGAGAAGAGGACATTGGGGATTCAGTAGTTGCATGGTGTAGTTTAGTCACGTGGGCGGAACGAAATAGAGGGCTCGAGACAAACTACGGGCTTCGACCCGCTACACATTTATGGCCCAAAAGCCCTACGCAGTGAGGCCGACTGGGGCGAGGAAAAAGAAAGTTGAATGGTCAAAGAAGAGCAAGACTGAGATGGGGAGACAAGCCGGTGGGCGGGTGTCTGTCATAGCCGAAAGGCTGGAGACAATAATCTTGATTAAATAATAATAATGTACTTGTTTCATCGCGTTGTTGACGGTAGGCCGACCTGTAACCTGACTGATTGGCCTGACCGCTGACCTGACTGAAGATTCAGTCAAGCTGGCCTGGCCTTGCCTAACTATTGCTAGCACTGATTACACACGCACATTTGCTTAAATATATTTTCACCCAGCAGCTGAATCGCTTCCAAAATTCAAACTATATAAAAGAGATTGCTCTCGTGTGGTCTATTTTTTTACCTATCTTCCTGTGATTATTGATTCAAAAGCTTCGCTTCGAGACAAAATACTATCCGCGAGTCACTGAACAATCCACTAATAATTGAGAATCATATTTAGCATATTATGATCCAATTATATTCTTAGTATCCGTAGAATTAAGCCGTAAGGTTAAGGGCCCGTTTGGCTCGCACTTTTTTCCGAAATGCCCCAGCAAAGATTTGACTCGGATTTGGTGATATATTCGTAATCATGGAATGGGTGGTACGCTGAACCTATTCTATCTTAGCACTAACCAATTTAGATACTGACGTCCATAGCGGGTCGAGTGTACGTTAGAATTCGCCAGATATATCCAAGTTGGGACGAGCTCTAAGTATATATCTGTGGTTTGGTGCTAATTGGTGGATATCGGCCACCCTGAGGAAGTTACCCCTGTAATACTAAGTCGCGCACAAATCTGTGACCAACAATTGGCCACTAAGGCTTGACCATTCCTAGGTCTTGTGACAGGGCTATATCGGGGTAAAGAACTCCACCACCACCACAATGTAATACTTAAATTGCTGTTTATTACTATGTTATTATATAGAGTAGTTGTCAACGTAAGGCGATAGGAGTCCAATATCATCAGGTTAACTCGCAGCCTATATAAGGTCGATGTCTACCTTCATCCCTCTAAGCTAACTACAACACTAATTAGTAATAATCTAATGGTATCGGGTATTGATCAGTATCAATGTACTGCGCCTGTTATTCAATGCTCATATCATAGCTGTCTACTTCTCCATATTTGATATGGCATTTACCTAGAAATATTTCAATTCATAATAGTTATTACCATAGAAATACTACCAGAATTTAAACAATACGAAATACACATAAAAAGGTCTGAACTAAGGGTGAGGCATCAGAATCATAGTCGAAATTCAATATTATAGGGCCATCATGATATACTAATTCTTGGATGGACCTACAAAGACAGTACATACCCATTAGGTACATCGTAACTTTCTCATGATGACCCACCATTCACACGCAGTGTCTGGCCTATGATCCAGCGGCTACCATGTCCACAGAGCAGCGCAACAGCATCCGCGATTTCATCGCACTCCGCGATTCGGCCTTGGGGATTCATGCCCTTGATCACACTTAGTGACTGTTCGTTTTGATTCTTTAGGAAGAGCCCAGTAGCTGTCGGACCAGGCGCCACGCAGTTAACGCAGATGCCTTTCCGGCCCAGGTCCTTGGCCATCACCCGTGTCATTTGCTCGATAGCGCCTTTGCTCGAGACATAACTGATGTACACAGGGGTGATGGTCGATGTCGCGCAGAGGCTGGTGGAGATGAGGACGATATGCGACCCGGATGGCATGTAAGGGGCCGCTTTCTATATGCCTCGCGATTAGCGCTTTTGTTACTTCGCTTTGCCACGTAGAGTACATCTTGGGAGCCGCCTCCAGGAAGCATCATGATCGAGACCAACCTGGCAAAGGAATAGCGGACCCTTGACATTAACCGAGAATGTCGTGTCAAAGATTTCCTCCGTCAACGACTCGAGAGGGACGAGGTACATGACACCCGCATTGGGGATGAGGATATCAATCCTTCCGAATAATGCTACCGTCTTTTCGACTAGAGCCACTATGTCTGACAGCTTTCCTACGTCCCCTTGGATAGCGACCGCATTTTCAGTGCCGATTTCCTCAACGACCGAGCGGGCGCCTTGCGCATCAGTTCCATAGCTGACCACAACTTTGGCACCATCCTTGGCCAGGCGATGGGCTATAGCCCTCCCGATGCCCTTTGAGGCGCCAGTGATGACAGCGACTTTACCCTGTAATGACATAATGGTAATGGATCGGGGAGGCCAAGGCAAATGTGGGGAGAGTGTTTTCAAAGTGAAATGGATTCGGGAACAGTGTGGTCTAGATCAGGTTCAGTAGGATTGCTATAAAGCGTCGCAATATGAATCGGGATTCAAGGGTACCAGTTGCCTGTCGTTGTACGACGGGTATATATATTTCCTAGTGCTCTATAGCTATATGCTTGGTGACATTTATAATAATTAATGACATGTATCCCTTTGGTTTTCGAGTTTGAGCTTGGAGTTAAGTTCGTTACGTTCGTAGCACTATAGATTCCGGATTGGTAACAAAAATAATTATAACTGCACGATCAATCCAAGTATTATTATCTATGACGGGCATATGGTGCCCATATCACTAATATATACTACTACTTGTATATGGTGGCCGGTGCAAAAGCATGCGTTATTTCATAACTTAAAGGACTCTCGCCTTGGGTGCCTTTTTCGGCGCAACGCAGCGCTATACCACTCACCTAATTTTAGCGACGCTTAAATCGGGGTACTTTTAGGCATGATTCCGTGCGGGAACTAAACTACTTTAGAAAGGCGGTTAGTGAACGGAGACATTCTGCCGCAAAATACCATAAGATAGTGGGCTCGCTTAGCTTGTGCCAATTCCATAGTGGGCCTAGGTCTGAGCGTATAGGAACACCAACCAAGAACGGAGGCGCACAGTCTTCAAAGAAGAAGCCGGCCTCTACGCACCTACGTACGAAGTCGCCACTATCCGCCCTTCTCTTAACTACGATTCCGTGTAGACGATGGCCGTCCAATTTGGCAAGACTTCTGCAAGCGAGGGGGGGGTCGACCTGTTATACGAGCAGACGTGTAAGCCTTAGTCGGGAAGAAGTTCTGGATTTCTGGGATGACTAACATACGCCAGACAGAAGGGCGCACCATGTACAATTATGCTCTAGTAATCCGTCCTATGCAAGCCTTTCGGCCGCTTAAAGACGTTAAACAATGCAACAACAACAACAGAAGGGCGCGTCCCAATACGAGCCCAAGTGAAAGTCCGAGACGCGGCTGCTCAAACAGCGGTACAGCAGCTAGAATTACAGAAGGTTCCCTAATAGCCGGACTAGGAACCCTCTCCTAAAATCGGCGAAAGCGGAGTAATGCATGTAAAAAAACACCAACGATCAAAAACCAAATTTTCTTCACTGCTGTCGGTTATCACGTAGCTACTGTAGTGTCGCTGTATCAGGTAGGTGAGGGTATATTTTCAGGAAGGGATTCAATCGAACCGCTTTGGATAATGAATACTGCAAAGAAATTTGGGATTGATTTTTGATTGTGGCAGATTGCGTTACTCCGCTTTCACCGATTTCAGGGAGTCCGACGTTCGGCTATTACACTATTATGCGTAATTCGTGTAGGCCACATTATTTGACAATGCACTGCGGACCTGATTAGCTACAATTTCCTGGAGTTTTAGGTGGTTCCTATACTTCAGCCATACACTTGTAACGTTGCCGAAAGATCTTGGCGCAAGTAGGTCATTGTCACTCATTCAGCCGCCGCAACTGTGCCACCAAACACCTCAAGGACTACACTCTCCAGGTCAACGCGACAATAATCGTAGCACACCATACAACCCACATTTTCTCTACATTCTTTGTTGTGAATTATGTTAGACTGCTTCGGGGTCGAAGCTTTCCTTAGGGAAGCCCTTGGATATAAATGCAGTATCCAAAATCCCGAACCAATTTAATGCGCATAAGGACCGGCTGCATTGTCACTAGAGAGGAACTCAGGAATCCAAGTCAACACACGATTCTACGAATCTCAAGCTAAATGCCTGTCAAGATAAGGCCCTCTACCGGTATCTGACACATTTATAGGATAACTCGAGCCATAAAATATCGTATAAAAATATTGCTGCCGCTACTAGGGAGTCGCTGCTATCCCAACTCAAGCTTGGGAATAGTGAGTATATTTCTGTGTGGCTTAAGGTCTGAAAAATTTTCAGCGAGTATGCACTTGTAACACTGTAATAAATGTAACACCAATACCAGATTAAATACCAAAAATACACAGATGTGGTAAGGTCTGGGTTTTTTAACTAGTTATCTTACTGATATAGACTATAATTGTAGACGTAATTACCTCAAATCATGAGGTGAGCTTAAGGGGTACGGTAGAATGGTATATAATATATATCCGCATATGCATATATATTTACGGGCAAGTATGTCTTAATGATCTAGTAACCTATTCGATCGACCGGCGGTATCTACACTGGCACTGCTCCAAATTAAATCAGTGATTGGTAACTTAATAATATACATAATATCCCCTATGCATCCGGTCAACGACAGCTCTGCTCTCGCTCGGCGGATTTGAGTAGAATCTCGATGTGAATATGGATGATGTAAAAAAGGGCCTTTTGGTTTGCCAAGAAAGTCCGCTGTTCGGGAACCGTGGTTTGGTTTTTCTTGGTTTCCCTAAAAGCAAAAAAGCAAGCTCCGAAAACATTGCCGCGCGCTTGCACCCAAAAGTAGTTGAAAACCATCGAAAACCATCGAAAACCAAATCCCCAAAAACTCAACTTCAACTTGTGTTTTTGCCCTTCGACTTCGACAAGGCCATACAGCATTACACCTGACGGTTATTGTCACGCTTACTAATAATATTAATGAGGCTTTTTCTTGGTTTTGATGGTCCGTCCCTCTTATCTGTTGCTACGCCGCACGATAGGTCGATCTTGTTATCGCTATTCATCTTGAGATATAAAAGAAGTCACGCCATCATTTGTCATCAATCACGTGTTTTACTTGCACGAAACTATATTGGGGTTAGTACAATCCAAATTAGGATTAGTCAATATCGATCATTTCCTATTTAGGCAAAGTACCCAGTTGCCTCATGGGCCTAAAAGTTGCCTTGTTTCGAACGCCATAGGCTCCTCCGGTAGCAGGAATTTCAACTATTTGAGAACATTATGTTTAATAATAATCAATGCGCTATAACCTAGTGTTTATAATTCTGCGATCCCGTGTGGTGTGGTTGAGGCAATGAATTTTGAAAATGGTGACTTTTTCTTGTGGTATGTGGGCAGGAAACGGAGTTCCGCCATCATAGGAATTAGGGCAGCAACAAATACTAGGCGGAGCAACAGATAAGAGGGCGGACCATCAAAACCATATATATCATCTTTTTTCCATACTATAAAATAATAAGAAATTTTTTATTTTGCCCCCAACCGATTTTCTTCAGACAATATGGCTGATGCATTACCCAGCCTACTAGTAGCCATTGCATCGGTCCAACTAGGTATGATAGCACTCAGCGCAGGGATTGAGCACCTTCAAAAGGCGTTACGACAGACGCGAGACCGTCAACCATTATATGGAATACTTGGAAAAGCAGCGCATTTTGTCAATAAACTTCGCTCACAGTGTAGCGTGTGTATAAAGAGAGCGGTGATGTAATAATCACCTATTACATACTGTTATATTGCTGTGGCGGTCACTCCCGCCGCCTCTTGTTCAATTCTAAAACCACACCCAAAGTCAGAGAACCCGAACGGCTCGTCTGGTTTTCCTTGGTTTTCGAAGTGGTCTGTGCGCTTGGTTTTAGCCGCAGAACCAAAACCACGCGAACCGAACAGGCCCTAAGTGGTCATGGATAAGATGTAGCAGAATCGGGGAGATAAGTAAACGGAGTGTTAAGGGTAGTGCGCCTTGGCGCACTACTATTTGATCTGAGTTCTCTAGTGGGATGAAAATAAAAAAAGTGTTTCCGGCCTAGCTACAGCAGTCACCGCGCTCCATGATGGCTACTCTATCCGAAAATGATCGCGGTATCATCGCAAAGCACCCTTTGGTGGGCAACTCACTGGATTACGAGACTTGCTTCAAGATCCAGAGAGATCCTAGGAATCACGGCTTATTTCTTATGATGACGCCATTGATGATATCGACCAAGCCTGTTTCAAAGCAATATCAAAACTTCTCTCCACTTTGCTGGGAGAGGAAGTAGCCTTCAGCCTCTGCTTAAAAACGAGTAGTCAGGATGTGGCTTCTGAGCTGACTGATCTCTTCAAACGTATCCGGAACGATGACTTCAACTACAACCACTATCGCCCCCTATCACGACTGGTCATCCGAAAGGCACCAGACTTCGATATCTGGAAAGTGGTCTTTGATCTCATCTCTCCCCTCTACTGTCTTTGCATCCGTCCCTCCCTCGTCCGACAGCACGCCTATCACCCATTCGTCTGCTTCACAGCAAGGCAGCGAACAAACACGTGAAGTGGTTGAAAGGAAAGTTCTTGATGAGACTAGATTCTGCAGGTATCGCAACGTAGAAGGTTTCTTTGAGAAATGGTTCCGATTCCAAGATGACTTCCTCCCGGGGACGACACCGATATTATTCGACAGCAAATCTAAAGGATCTTATTGGTGGTGAAGCTTAATGATAAATCGATCTTTTTGTCAAGCGAAGCAATGGACAGCCTCAGGATGCAGTGCATGACTGGAGGTGTTGAAGTAATTGGCGAGCTTAAGGCCCTGATGATAAGAAAAAAGCGACGCTTCTCCAGGTTGGCTAATACATATGGGATGTGTTCTCTTGTCAGCCGGCACGTGGGTATGTTCATGCGTTCACAATCTGCGGGCGCGATATGGAGGTTTGGATATTTGACCGCTCGGGGTGTTACAATCCTGGTGCATTCGATATCCATAAGGAGCCAGAACGATTTATACAGGTCACCGTCGGCTACACAATGATGAATGAGGAAGAACCGGGATTGGACACATTTACAGAACAGGACGATGACCGTCGCTTTATACTAACGCGTTGAGCAGGATGGGGCCAAAGGTAGGAAGAGACTACGGCTGGAGTCGAATGCCTTCACCTATCAACGGGCAGTTGTCTGCTGTGGGACGTCTGGCTATCTCACAAGGGCTCTAGAATCGGGGGATTAGAGCTATGTCACAAAGTTTTTGTGGACATCCGCCAGACGAAAGCCGGAGTCAGAGCTTCTCGGATTAGCCTATCGGAGAGGAGTCAAGGGCATTGCCAAGTTGATCGGCTGTTGTCGCATCGCTACGAGATTTGCCCAGGCCTGACGTTTACAAAGCCTTACAGCTTTCGAGGTCCAAGCGGCGTGTCATCATTTTCGCAGTCTTTCTCTCGGTCTCAATTTCCCAGTTTCCCTTCACAACCATTCGGCAAGTTCCGTAGCCTAAGTATTGCCGGCAAGCCGTTGAAAAAGCGTAAGTCAGCTGACGTCGGCCGAAATTCATCTAAGCGATCGAACTCCAATAGCTGGAAATCAGATATGACCGAACTAGGAAATAAATTGACATATAATACCATGGAAGGAACCTAGAAGATAAGCTTATTTGTGTGACGGACTAGGCTCGGGTACCTGGGTATAGGTTACATGGCCCACAGATATCCGTCCTTTCTCCCTCTTCACGATCCGTTCTCTTTTCTTCTTTTCTCTACCTTTGATCCTAGTATAGACCGCCCTGTAGCTAGTATCATCAATACAATACTTATGCTTCGGGAATGGGTCGTTACAACTTGCGTCTAATCCAGAGGTTGCTTTTGATAACCACATTTTTCGTTGCTTGGTAGTTCACCCAGCCGGGCGGGCGATCCATGATTTCAGTTGTAACATCCCCCCACATCTGGCTATCAAGAGCCTCTCGAGGCGCCTCGTGACGATTAAGGCGCATCAACCTCTATACGTTGTGGGGAACGTCCTGCATAGGGATACCCCAGAAAATGACATCATAATAACGAACCCTGATAAAGCTGACGGCTTCAAAAGGCATATTGATTGACTTGGATCTTGGGTCGACATCGGGGGCAGTGGCGCACGGCACCGGACAGCCGCGACGGAGTTCATGGCAATTGAAGTGCTATTTGGGCACTCTCATACCTATCCACATGACCTTGAATCATTTTTTACGTGCTTATCTGGCAGTGCGCCCGTCGTGGTTGGGGTGAGAAGTGGCCTAAAGATGACCCACTAACAAAAGTGGTACACTGGCAGCTTCCAAGAGATTGCAAATACTAAATTCGTGCATATGAGTGTGAGTAAGAATGCGGGGATTTGCATTTGAGATCATTTCAGCTGAACTCCCTCCATTATTTAATTGTGTCAAACCCTCTGCAGAACCATTCGGGGCATACTCTTTCCACGAGCTTTTTATTGAAACCCCGCCAGATTAGGTGGCTAGTCTATACTAACTAGTGCAAGATCCCAAGCCATGTCAAATCCAGGGAAATTTGGAAGGATTTACACACATCATGGCCACAAATTGCTGTCCATGCTGATAAATTGTTAGTGCCATAGGCACCAGGATTAGTCAGCTCGCTAGATAGCTAGAGTGATCCACATCCACCCAACAAGCCATCGGATACCTTCAGTTCCATGATAAATTTATCTAGGTCCTCCTCTTTCAACATAACTTGGAAGTTATCTAGGCTATCTCCCACGTCCTCCCCCGCTTTTCCCATGACCGCGACTCCAACAGCACGCCCTAGGGATCAAGCGCTGACTGTGTTCGATTCCGTTTGTGCCAGTGATTTGCTTTGATTGTAGGTGGACGTAGTCATTTCCGAATACAATCGTATTCCCAGGGCCATCGACCAGCTTCTCGAGGAGTAAGTTGTACTTATCCAGCCACTGCCGCAAGCTGTCTTTGAATTGATCAATCCCAACGTTCGGAATGTAGAAGAACTGTGATCGCGCGACATGCAGCCCGTCATTTGCGTTGTCATCCTTAAAGACACTGCGTGCTGATAGTGTCCACCACTCAGTCTCAACTCCTCCATTCTCATGCCCTATTTGAATATAGCCCCCGTGTTGTAGCTCCTGAACTAGAGCATCCGAGTCAAGAAGAGGGCCTGTCTTATCTTTCAAGACCTTCTGGAGAAGCTCTGTAATAATGGAAAGCTGGTAGCTTTGGTACTTAATGGAGAATGGATCCAGCTTGCCTCGACACAAGGGCTCTTTGAGGTCCTGCCGATAGTATGGGGTGATAGTTTTTGATAGAAGGGCCTTGCATCCTTCCATAGGTATCCTTTTCATCAGTCTACAGCATTCTCGTGGACTAGAATATCAATCGCCTGCTTGAGCGGCTTATACTCATCAGCAGCCAACTTTTCCCAATCATACCATCCTTCAGAGTTAGAGCGCTTATCAAGTACGAACCTGGATAACTTTCGATATGACCAGGATGTGGGAGTAGTCTTGTCGGCCAAGGATTGGGTTGGTGTAATCTGTTTCGGTGTAGCTGATAACAGTTTCTATCGGTTTTTGCTGATCTTCATCTTTGGGTAATGTGATATTTATGATAGCCCGCCTTTTGACATTCCCGTACTCATGGGTCTCCAGTGTGAAGGTGTGCTGCACCCTTAATTCGCTCAGGTCCCTCTCATAATGAGTTTTAATCTCCTCCCGGCTATTAACACGGAATATTCCCCGCTGTTGGCCTAGATCCATGCCTTGATGCATCACCACCTTATAGGTTTGCTGTAATATCGGATAAGGGAGCCCGCTTTTGGCTGAACAGCCATCACTATATACCTCCTGCCGGCGTGGATTGCCCGCGAGTGTTTTGTATGCCTCACATGCGTCATCGGCTGCCAGATCTCTAGGTATCTTCGCGCGAGACAACGCTTGCTGTTGGGGTTTCTCTATTCCAGGGCTTCCCAGAAGAACAACCGCCTCATCTAGCCATTGCAGACCGACGAAAGACCAGCTCTTCGTGAGCACCGGTGGTTGTTGGAATCTTGCAGGATTATCGGTGGTAAAATCCTTAGCATCCCAAATGTTCAACTATTTGAAACCCACGGAACTGGCGCTCAACAAGACCATAGTATCGGCAAAACGCTCCGTGTGAGATGTCTGTGCGATGGGATCCGCAAAGGCTATACTTGCCACGCAATCAATAGAGAATGGGAGCCGTGTCACCCAGTGTCTGCCAGCCCGTGGATCGTCAAGATAATAGCGTGTAGATGAGCGATATGTAATGGTGGATATTCCCCACCGATTCAGTTGGAACTCTTCGTTAACAAACCAGGGTTGTGGCCTCCCATGAGGTCCATAAAGTGTACCGTCGTCAACCCCCATTCCAAATATTGCCATGGAGATCTGAAGTCCAGCACGAACACAGCATACCCTTTCCGCCAAGTCGAATATATCAACGGCGTAGAAGTCGTCTAGTGGAGGAAGTGAGAGGCATATATATGAAACCAGTGCCCCCAGAGCCAGTTAGGTCTGCCACTCGGCGGCGTGGAGAGAAATTCGTCGCAGAGGAAGGTCGAACTTGGCTCCTCAGATGGGAGCGAGACACCCATTGTGCGCTGCTCTTCTCCATATCCTTCACGCTTAACGACCGGTGCCAGGCTAGCCCACTATCATTACCTGGAGCCATTCGCAAGATATCTGCATGTCCGTCACCGGCTAGGTCTATTTTGTAGACTGTCCAGATGTTCTGGAGAGGGCCGATTGTTGGGTATGATTTGAAAGGGGAGAAGTTGGCCCACTTCCTATCCCCCATGGATTCATAAAATCCTCGGACACTGCGATGTTTGCGACTTTGGGTCTGCTCCTAGTTCATAGTATTGGAGGCCGTCGAGGCCGTCAAGCAGTTTAAAGATCCTAGCTCTTCAAAATTTTGGAACATGAGCATACGATTGCAACGGCGGTAATTGCAAACCTCGAAGCCGGCGCTACAGTTCGAAAATAGATCCAACCGGACAGCCCAAGCGCCATCTTGAGGAGGGGGACGTTTCACCATGTTCTCCATAGTCTAAAATGACCTGGAACGACCACTGCTGACCAGACCTTCTAGGTATCCACATTACGGTTCGGTGCTCTATTTCCATACTTGATCGATTTGAGGTATTTAAATATCTCCTGCTGGAGTCGTGCTCCCGAAGCATCTTCGGCTTTGTATTCGTACGCCACCTGGTTTCCGTAGCTATCGTACATCTCGCATGCCAGCCATGAAAGACACAATTCGTCCCGTAGGAGCCATTTTCATTGCCCTGAAATATTCGCGACTCTCCCGACTTGCCGTAGACCTCCGTGATATTCCCTGACTTGATCGTTCTCCAGTGTACATGGTAAGGGTAGTCACCGTTCGATGCGCATGGGATCTGACTCCACACGCGGCCGATAGGTCTGGACCAGATAGCCTTCTTGAACGGCCTCTTCCTCCAACACTGAAACGAGCTCTCCAACGCCCGAGTGAACGAATGTGTCCTTATTGTCATATAGAGCGGTATTTGATACCGGGGTTTGGCGCGCAATACTCTCAACGCCTTCCAGATGCCATCCAATGGCGAAGATCCCATTTGTAGCACCTGATCCAGAATTATATACGAGGCTCAAGGATGGCCCGAAGCAGCTACGGTCCGTTGAGGTCTGGATGGGGATACTCAATATAACCCCTCCGGTAGGTGTATTCACTGAACTTCTCACACGCTGAGTGGCGGCCATCTCCGTCAGCCATTAGGCGATCAGGGGAGTTTCGGCTTTCCTGGTGCTCGCCTATAGGACTCCTATCTTTTCGTGGGAAGTACTAAATATAGTGCTAAGCGAAAAGAAGATTGACTGGGCTCCTGCTGCGGAGAAAATGTTCGACAATCAAGGTGCCAAAGGGGATATGAAATTTCTTAAGATTCGTGGCCAAATATGATGAATGAAATGTTGGTAGACGAAGCTAAGCTTCTTCAATGCTGCGAAGCTGAGCCAAATATAAACATCCAGCCACACCGTATTATAAGTAACCTTCAAATTTATGCGATCAAGGATAGAATTAGGCGAATGACAGGAATCTATTTTGTCTTACGGCTGTCGTAGATTTACACCTATATACAAGGGGCTTGCTATAGTGACGGCGTCTGAATGGATTCTTCTTAAGGGAATGATGGTGAGAATCATTCCAAGAAGTGGTTAAAGAGTGCGGTTACTTACTGGTAATCTTTTTTTCTTTTTTTTTCGTTGCTGTTGGAAAATAAAATAAGTTAAAATGACAGGCGTTGTTGTTGCATTATTTAACGTCTTTAAGCGGCCGAAAGGCTGCATAGGATGGCATACTCTATATGAGACACTATTTGGCGCCGGATAAACAGATGAGAAAAAGAAAAAGAAAAAAAAACGCAGAGACAGTCCCGGCGTATGCTGGCTTTCGCCTCGGGTGCTTTCGGAAACCGGCGCTGTCTTGAGATATGATGGGCTGTCTGCTGCATGCTCGCTATCGCAGTTCACATACTTGATACAGCATTCGAGTGGGTGCTCAGCTGGCCGATGACCTGGGTCACCACAAAGCCTCCACCTTGGCGTGTCCTTACACCCTTATGTTCTGGGAATTCCCTAGCACCTTTTGTACAATAGGCATCAGCAGCTCATTCCTAGTAGCACAGTGCGAAAAAAAGTAGTCGTAAAACATCACCGGAAGGGCTTTGGAGGACGTACTACTTCTATATAAGGTCATGAATTCGATTCTCATCGGTACAAAATATCACTTTGGACCTGCCCCGGGGCAGGACGTGGTCTTAACTACGTATCACCGCGTGCTTCGCCAAATGAGGGAAACCCATGGACTTTGGCCAGCCGGATCGGGAAACCTCTAGCGACTGGGGGAGATTAGTTATTCTAGCGGGGAGCATTTGGTATTCTGACCGGGGCCAACTTGTTTCGGCTATGGAACTGAAGCTTCGTTAACTCGTCCCACACAATAATAATCCCCAGAGCCTTGATTTATTCAGCGAAGCGGATGCCTACACGTATATGATATATATGGGAACTGCATCACACACGGGCCCCTGGTTAACCAAAAACGGTAACTGAACTAAACCAGGAAATATTGAACCAAGGAAGTTTATTGACAGGACTTCTCTACTATAATATGAGTCATATATTCTCGGCTTTGGGTTAAGCTATTCCCTGTCATGTGGACGGCCCTACGAGATGCACACCGTAGAATGCCCACAGCGCATATAAAATAATTGATAACAACCCAGCACACGACACAAATTATCTGAAACTCAGATTACGTGTAATATATGCTATAAGCTTTTATTCTATATACACATCGTAATTATCGTATCTTTTTAGGAGCCGCCTTTGTCTCCTAAGCTTGGGTGACCTAAGAGAACAGTACTACACCGTCGTTTTCGCCGAGCTGCCTTTGTAAGCTATCCCTTTCCCGCACACCTTCGTTGAGTTTACGTTCAAACTCCCTTTTCTCCTTCTCAAACTCCCGCGGGACCTTTGCTTTTTCAGTGCATAGTCCACCTTTTTGTCTGTTTGCTTCTTCTTATTATCTTCCTTCTGCTGTGCCTTTTCGACTTGAATTTCAGATGGGCTGAAGATTAAGTACCCGGTTCCCTCTTCTGTCCGAAATTGCTGCATTAAATTCATGCCTTTTTGATGTTTTCTCTTTTCTTGATCGAGTTGATCCATGAAATTGCGGTTTTCATGTCGGAGGATCGAAAGGGTTAAGCCTGGCCAACACGTGACTATCCACCTCTAACGTTTTCCTCGGAGAAAGCTTTGACAAAAGCTGGCCAAAACGAACCGAAGAACTCTCTCTTTGAGAGTGATCGTTTTGCTTGGCTTTTGAACTGCTATAAATCAAGTTCCTGGGCATAGAACTGTGATAATAGGCCAAAAAGGCCAACATCTAAAGGTTGAAGCCGATGGGCTGAGTGAGGAGGGAACACTGCGACAAGGATTCAGTGTTCGTAGCACCAATCGAGGAATCGTATGTTTACGTGGCTTCCGTGCCCATCGAGAATAAGCATACAGTAATCCCTACCCCGACGAGCTCTTGCCTTAGAATAGCGATCAAATACCGTTGTAAGCCACTCAAACCCCAAATCGTCATTCGTCCAACCAGCAGGGGAGGAAGCAAAGTGTGCCTTGTGCTTCGCTTCATCCAACTCCTCAACCCAAGTATCCATTACCGTCTCCAGTTGGGCTTGGTAGATCAATGTTGGGGGAATCCAGGAACCATCCATGCAAATTGACCCTATGCATGTAATTCATTCCCGGCTACCATCATGGCCTGCTCCAGAGAGTAAACCTTGGTGGAAGGCTCGCTTTGAATAGACTCTCTTAAGCTTCCGAAGGACTCTAATGAGAAATCCCTTCTCGTCCATATTATAGGTGTTTTTTTCGTGGACTTCGTACTGGTGTAGTTTTTTCCGAATCTATCGATTCCTTAGCATGATCCAAAAGCAATTCCGAAGTACAAACCTCCTCAAAATGAAGCCTATAGGCCCCCAGACTATCTGCCTTTTGGCGGCATAGATCCATCATCTTTAAGAAGCCGGAATCAAGCCTGTCTCTATGGCGCTCGACAAAGTCTCTAGGCCAGTTCTTTCCCGCTCGAATTTTGGCGATATCGAAAACAGAATTCCGGACCATTTGTACTGCAGGCGGAATGCTCCGAATCGACAGTTCATTAATATAATCAATAAGAACCCTTTCTTGGGCTGGCGACAGTTTAAACTTGTTTAACCTGCCTGCCTCATGGTGGGGCTTTGTTTTGGCGTTAAAGTTCCTTGAGAGTGTAGAACGGTTGACATTCCATTTTTCAGCAGTGGCCTTGATATTTGGCACTTCCTGGGATCTCAAATCATTCAATGCCTTGTCAAAAATTACTGGGAGTGGTTATTCACGGTTACCACTCACTTGTTTCGGGAGAATGGACGGGGAGTGATAGATGGGACGTATGTGAGATCGGTTGAACCTTCGAGTTTCAGGACAACACAGTCACAAGGGGGCAGCGAGGAAATCGCCGCTGCGAAAGCCCGTAAAGAATATCTTTCAGAGTTGAAAGAATTCAGGATGACAAGCCACAAGGCCGTGGGAGCCATTCGATTAAGATTGTCACAAGACATTCTCGAAGACGTTGCCGATACGAGTTACTCCTCGATTGCTACCCCGCCCAGTTGGGCTGGATCTTGAACGTGTCTTTGCGGAGATGGTGTCATTCTCCTTCCCTTTTCCCTTCTCTTCATTTTTTCTATCTCCTGAGCCTCATGATTGCGGTGCCGCTTCTCTTTACACTTCTCCTTCTCGTGTTGGGGTCGAAGCTTTCTCCGGCGCCGCTGTTCTTGAGCAAAGGAACCGAGCTTCATTCCTTTCAACTGGACCTCGGATGCCTTTCATTCTCCGTCCAGAGTCTGCTAGCATCGCTTCTCCTCCGCCTATTTTCATGTCTTAGAAGCCTCAAGCTCCTGCGCTTGCTCGCGACTCCTCTAGATTTTCGAGGGAGAGAAAAAGGCCGGTCCTACATGTGACGACCCAATCCCAAAGCATAACATAATGGATTGATAATGAGCTAAGGGGTGATCTGTACTAGATCCAAAGGTAGGGAAGAGAAAGGAAAGAAGAAAGTAAAACATAAAAACGAGACCAGAGGACAAATAAACTACTTGTGGGTCATGTGGCCCACATCCGAGCCTGGTTCCGTCATACCACAGTTCTGATCAAGCGCTTGAAGCCCCAGAGGTTTCCCTCTTTTTTGTCTTTTCCATTCAAGACGAAGCCCTTCCCAGAGTCCAGCATTTTCGTACACGAGGACGTCGCTGCGAACGGTCGGTTTTTCCACTAAACGACAAAGCATCAAATTTGGTAGCAGCACAAGTATAATCCTACTCTCAAGTGATCATCTAAGAGAAGAATTTGCCTTGAATGTCTGGCGGCTTTGGAGGTATGATGTTCGAATACCTTTACAAGCTAGGAATATCACTAGTCCAACCAGAGCTCGGATTTTGGATCAAAATTCTCAACCAATGTGCCTATAGTATCACCCGACTCGCATTGGTAGATTATAGCCGGAGGGAGTGTGTTTCCAACCGCTTCAATTCCCGCAAGTAAAGAAATAAATTCATGATTCCCATCATGAGTCGCTCCCAAAAGTCTCCCCAGTTCGTATAACTCCTAGCCTAGAATATACTTCATCTTACGGCAAACACAAATGACAAGCCCTTTTTACTGAAATCCCTGTTGTTTCCCGGCTAAATATGATACTTTTCAAAGGTATCGGCCAACTTGGGCACTCTTAGCATCGCTATTGAAAAGTATAGCTAAAAAAGTAAAAAAAAGAGGTTCAAAGAGTAACACCGGTTTAAAATACTCTTCAAACTGCTCTGAAATACCGGTTTTGACACGTTCATGGTCGATAGACCAAAAGTAGCGGCTAATAAGGAGTCGATCTTTATGCCATTGAACTAACTGGCTTATCCAATTCTTGGCAATATCATGTTTCACAATCTTGCGAGAGAGGTTTTCGACAATAACAAAGGCAGGAGGGAGCCTGCGATACTAGATCCTCCAGATAGTGAATTAGCTCGTCCTCTTGCTCGTCTGTGAGTGGTTTCTGTTCCTCCGAGCGAAACTTCTTTATAGGCACCACTTCCCCTCTGAACCGACGCATAAGAGTCGTGTGGTTAGGTAATTCTTAGTTTTTTGCCGTAGCACAAAAATTCGGCTTCTCTTGTCTACCAAATTCGTAAGAGCGGCGGCCTGGATTGCCTCTTCGTTGAGTTGAAAAGGGCGAGCACAAATTTCGGAATACTTTTTTATGCGGTGCGGGTGGTGGGTTACGTTACATAGTACGGAACCGGATTAAAGGACTAAAATAATTAAGCAAACAGCGTTGTCGTCTCATTGAGAGGTTGTTGATTGGTTTCAATATTCAGAAGTAATATGTACATATAGATAGAATATACAATTTATTACTTGTGACCTATTCCGCAACCAGGCTATGAGACCTGCTATGATATGACAGATGCCTACATGTTTAGAAGATCGTCACATCCAGAACGGTCTTTATTGTAAAAGGCTCTAGCGCGCACAATCGCATAATTCTGCCCACTGAGCTATCTTCTTGCCGGCTTTCGAAAGAATGTGCTAGGTTACATGTATGATATACGTGGCTTGCATCTTGGGTAGAAAACTCTCTCACCCTTTCTCGTCAATATTAGGATCCGAAGTTTCAAACTATTACAAATTTTGTAGAGTCTTTTGTGCTTACTTTGAGTTGCAGGTGGTGCGAGTTGGGTTGAAAATCTCTTGCCTATCTAAGAAAAAGCATGCACTCACATGCGCTGACAAGCTAAAAACCTCGGTCTACGCACAGACTACCTAGAAACTAGGGTGAGCATCAGACCATATTAATTGCTTTTGTTAAAGGGTCCTTTTGTTGGATTTCATCTTGTGGGTGTGGAAATTTAAGTTTAAAAAATGGTCGGTGTTTAGGTAAGCGGCACCTAGTAACTGGTGTTATTTCCGGAGTTGACAGTGAGATGTTATTTCCGAAACCAGACCGCTTATTCTCATATTACTATTAGTGGAAGACTTTTCCTACGTATATATCTCTATACTAAGAACGCTAGTATCTTTTCCTTTTAAAGGTCTACTAACTCTTCAGCTTTACTCACCAAAATCTCACTTTTTGCATAAGTTGGTATTCCCGCCGCCCATACATAGTGATGTATGAGTACGTGCATACCACCCGTTCCGCTCGTTGCCTGGGACCTATAGTAAGAACTGACTACCATATGAATCGAAGCTTGTTTATAATGGCTTACTCAGTAGACCTATGCCCTCATCACTGACCAATCCCAGGCGATTTTGTGCCACGGGCCACGGCAAAACCTGGAAGTAGAAATGCAGGTGATCGCTGCAGATTTCTTTTCCTTAACGCCCTTGGCTCAGAACGACGCAACCATTCGTGATTTGAACCTCCAGGTGCAGTTACCGCTGTCTCTGTAGTACTACAACATTTAAATTTGAACGTATATATATAGTAGTTCTATTATTATAAAGAGTATTAGGATGGTACGTAAGCGAAATTTGGATGAAATTCGGTTTAATTCCAGAGTGTACAGTTCGCAGGTCAGATGTGACTGGGAAAAATGTTGATTCTGAAGTAGAAATATATTAGAGAACGGAAATGAAACAAAGGAGACCACCTATAATAATACTATTTACACTAGATCTTTCAAGTAATCATCTGCTTCGGGTGGCCTTCGCATCTGACAAAAGCGGAGTAGGTGATTCGATGTTACAAATAGGCATTAGGTCAAATGCCTGGTTGTTGCCTCCACTCTTATCCCATGCCTCTGGCCAGCTTGTTTGGGTCGATATAAGGCGGCGTGTAAGATCCTCAACTTGCGCCTTGAGCAGGGTATTTTGCTCAGATTGTGTCCGATAGGACTCAGAAAGCTGATGGTATCGCAATATCAAACGGTCATTCTGTTCTCGTAGGCTCTTTAATATATTCTCCTTTCGTTGACGGAATGCGCGTTGAGCTGCTCTATTTTGTGCTCTTTTTTTCTATCCACTCGGAGGTTAGCTAAACGCTCTGGGAAAGGAAAAGAAGTTATAGTACACTTACATCGAGGCTATCTGATGAACGGAGCATTCTAACAGTCGTAGCATGAGGCGTTTTTGGGGAAATAAGTTGATCGGGTAGTATAGTACTATATCCAGTGATGTCGCTAATTCCAGAGTTTGACGAAAGTGGTGAGATTGCCTAGGGAGGAAAAACGTTAGGTGTTTATCTACGTCAGTGTAGAACACCAACATACGTCATGGTAGTTGATGGCTGTCTTCTGCTGCATCGAATGCCATAGCATTGTGGAAAGGTCTTTTGGCAATTGAGGAATGTTGTTGTAAGTAGTATTATAGTACGGTGAAAACTCCATGACTGTGAAATTGGTTCTCCTTAATCGAAGAAGATCCATTGGCGAGCGGGGGAATTCTTATACCTTGGCCTTCCTTGATTATAGCCCATGGATTAGATAAGTTAGATCTCTTTCCCTAAAGCTAATTATGAAGATATCATCATACATCTTTAGCTTGACCGATTGGGAATGTGCACTAGTACTGTGGGGCGTCCCGAAGAACTTTGACAGTTCACGCTAGACAGTTTCTGGAAAGAGCATTAAACCGGAACTTCGGTCAGGAGTGGGGTAGAAATCGAGTGTCTGCTCCTATTATTGGTGAACGAGCGTAGATCAAATTAAGCTATAGAATACTAGTCCTAATCAAGTATATACGTTATGAGTGATCGGACAAAATGATCGAATACTTAAATGAAAGAACTGCACAACCGCATTTGAATGTGCCATTCTTGCAGATCGTCGTCCCTAGTGATGATGGAGGCGATACAGAAATCCAGATACAGTTTATATAGGTAGCATCAATACTGAATCCGACAAGACTCCTTATAGTACGGGTCATAAATGAGTAGATCTGAGTATCTACATATGTAAGGTATTGAGTAGCACTCCTATGATCAGACTCTCAGGCTGCAACTGCTGTGGGTTCTAGGCGTAGTCCTTTATAGTCAATTACCTTATTTCAACCACGCACATGAACGGCTGTATGAAGGAATCTTGGAAAAACGTGGGAGTCAAAAATGGTTACATGCATGTGTTATTAGTTAAAGACTAGCATGAATAAATAGGATTCTATATTATTACAGAAAGGGGTGTGTGTTGACAGATTGTGGGGCGCTAGGCAGTGTATACTCGGGAGTTCCCGTGCTTTGAGATTCACAAAGTTCCTTTTTCCTGTCTGTTCACATAATCCCCCCAATCACCATAGTATCGAGACGACAATACAGAATAACTCATAGTCTCTCGTCAATTTTTGCTGGTCTTTAGTTCAATCGAATCGTGGATACCAACACTCATATATGTACTAATTATATTTAAGCAGTGGGAAAGAAAATCCCATACTGGGCAATGCAACACAGCCTGAAAGGCTTCATTATGAAACTAGATGTACAGCGTACAATTGCCTATTCAAGGTATGTTATCTGCATAACCTCATCCCATAATTTTGAGCCCGCGGAGTCACATGCGCAATTCAACCACAGAACCGACCTGATAATGTCCCTTAGATCATACCAGTCGAGAACTCCATTCCGCATGGCCACCTTTCTAATCTCATCAACAAACCAGTCCCTCTCATAGGCATCCGCTGCGATGCCACCAAGCATCAGAGCCCAGAGCAAAAGCGCAATAGCTGCTGGTGAGGACCACGCGCTGTGCTGTTCATGTTGATGCAGCTCAATCTGTAGAAGCTTGGTAAGGGTTGACAACGGAGCGGTCTCGCCAGGAAGAGGAAATACTACACCAATACCGAAAATCATCGCTGCGATCCGACACGCCTCATAAATAGGGTGAGCCTGGGCAAATACCGCTCCAAGCTGACTTACTGGAAGAAGTGACATGAGACAATGCTGGATAAGATTTCGCTGATCACAGATCAGAGGTTTCACGGTGAACCCGGATCCATCCTCATGCATTTCAATGACTGAAGTATACGATCGCATTGCTTGGAGAACCTCGGTCATCTCGGCAGTGAAGCCAACTACAAATATCGGGTCAAACCTTCGATCAGTGCCGATGGGCTGAGAGTGTATGATATCTTGCATCGTCATTTCATGCAAGCCGTAAAGTGGTATAAATGGGAGGTGTGGGCGTGACAATGCTCTGCTCGCACCTAAAATGCTTGCGCTACAAGCATGGCCGAATTAGCCAACGAAGGGGTCACAAGTTCTTCCTTTTTTTTATTAATCACCTACTATGAGAGGATTGCAGCCAGCCCCGGAAGCTCAATATTCTCTAATCCACCTTTCATGGAGACGAGTTGGATCAACCCTGTCTGGTGAACAGGGTTCGACAAGAGTCTCCCATAAATATCCAGCCATTGCAAGCTTCGTAATGGTGCCTGAAACGGGGAAGACTTCTTGTGCCGGTGTATAGAATCATCATACTTATTTGTAGCTAGGCATAGGACACTCAGAATTACTGCGTCGGAAATTGCTCGCGAAGGATCTCGAATCGCCTTGTTGATATTATCGATTGTCTCCACCTCGGCAATGTCCATCATCTTTCGGTCACTGGGTCCGAACCGGCCTTGGCCTTTGGCTGCATAACGCACCAACTGGTGGGAATATGATCCGAATAGGAGGGCAGAGTGAACAGTGGGATCGTGGTTCGAAAGGGAGAACCAGTCATAACCGCTGTGCCTCTCTCCATCTGGACCACTGGGCATCAATCCAGGCCACAAAATAGATAAGGCTAGTGGATATCAGTATCTAGGCGTTCAGTTCAGTGCGTGTTATAAGATCAACCTACAATATGCGTTACGTCGATCGACGACATTCGGAGAGAGCCTCGAAGCTACATGAGTTCGGAATGGATCGATGTTACTGGCACCGAGATGACTAATAGTGGATTGTTGATTATCAAGCGTTGTAAAGCTGAGACGAACATTATGATGTGTTGGGAACTCTTCTATTTCATCTGTGTCAGCCTCACTAAGGGGGGACACCGTCTCTCGAGTTGATGATATAGGACTTTGCGATGGAGACGAGAGGACGACGGAGGCGACCGGCGAAGAGACCAAAGGCAGTGTGGAGATTGGTACTGTCCACGTGGAAAGAGATTGAAGATTTGCCTTTTCTAATGGATCGGTGAAGGCTTGCAGGCTATCAAAATGAGAATTATCGTCATTGTTCTCAAATTTGCTGCTCTCCGTGCTAGTCGATCGAGCCCGAATCTGTTGCCATGTCCATTTCCCTACATGGGAACGAACACTCTGTAGGGTTTGGGATTTGTTGCGAGTCGAAGACGGATCCGTACTGATAAAATGGAAAGTTGTTGACTTCTGAATTCCTGACTTCGGATTGCGAGGCATCTTATATTGATAAGGTACGTATGTCTTCCTGAGGTGAAATCTGTACAGTAGCGACGTTTGATAACATCACCCAGATGAATAATGATGTTTTCACTTCGCTATAAGTCGTTTAGATTGAGCGGTCACCTCCCTATAGACCCTGCAGGGGCACGAGCCATGGGAAACTCCGGTACGCTATCCTACCGACAAATACGTCCTCTAACAAGCTCACGATAAGCGCTTGAAAATCAAACTGGCAGCGCTACGATCAAATGGAATTATATTTGATATGTATGTAGGCCAGAAATTTGGGGCAAGTTGTTTGCTGACATAGCGGTTGGCGAACAAGAGCTTGCCAGCACAAGACAACGTTTCCGCCAAGTTTTTAAATTTTCAAGTTAAGCTAGACCCAGCTGATATTTAGCTGACAAGACATGCCAACATGCCATAAGACTGTCAAGTATCTGGTCATGCCACTACTGGTATGAGCCGGGTTAAATCAAATCTTGGCAATTTTATTAGTACCCGACGCAATATTTTTGACCATCGCGATCTTATTATTCTCTAGAAATATTTTAACTCAAACACGCTGGTCACTATTGTGTAAGATACTTTGCATTCAGTTATGTCCCTTTATGACCATTCATCGACCTATCCCAACTCTTTAAGGCAAAAGGATGACTTTTCGTTGCCAAAAAGTTGTGGAAATCCAAAGACTCATCATTTCGAGCAACTACCAATTATAAATGCCATTATTTGGTACCAGCTTCATGTGGCGAGGTCCACAGACTTGTGAAATAGCATTAACAACAATCATAGGTTATTCTAACATACTTGAAGTTTAGAAGGGGTGAAGATCTTTAGACCTTTGCAATTTTTCTCCCTTGTGAAAGCTGTATTGTTGCTGCCTTGGAGACCTAGGAACAATCAAGAGCATTCCATAGGGAGCTGAATACAAAGTTTCTCATTTTGATACTTAGGCTCCAGCATGTTCTATAACATTCGAGATGATATACATAGAAGGTATCCTAGAAATAATAAACTTTGAATGTGAAATTTATAGGTATAGAAATATTGTGTGTTGTAGAATAATAAAGGATACTGGAAAGTGTTGGGATTTGATAGTCAGGCATATCTAGTCTTGTTGAAAATTAGTTTCCATCCTGGCTACAGTCGGTGAGTGCGCTACAACGAGCGTCCAAGTGACTGGAGATAATTTGGTTCTCTCGGATTTTATTTTGAGATCGTATAGATGCAAGTCTTGGCGTAAGACTACGAGGTAACATATCCCTACTTGGGTTAGGTTAATCGCAATCATATATCCGGTGACGTCAATGCCATTTTTGCCTCCCATTTCCGCCTTCTCTCCTAAAAAAGATGGACTTGATACGACCTTGATATACTACATATCATAGTAGAGTAGCTTTGCATGGTATTAGTTATTAATAATCCGAGGTAATTCATCGTTGCCTATTAATCAGCACTGGTCCTTTCAAAGAGCCAAATATGGTTTAGTCAACTAACGGACTAAGTTAGTCTGAGCCTAGTCAACGGCACCAGCCACCCACTCCGAGCCACTTAGAGAAAGGTTGGTGAATAGTTGATTACTAATATTCTAGTGAGTTGCTCAGGAGATGATAAACCATCCAGAAATGGGTTAGCACCCTGTGATGCCCTACTGAGATAATCCTGTTTCAAGTCAATTTATCCAGGGATCAATCTCGAATGGTCCTTCACAAGTATTACTCTCACATTTTTATTCTTATGATGTGATTTAACGAGTCGATTTAAATAAGTTAACCCGAACTAAATCAAAATAGCTAAACTAAACTAGGTAACTGAGAACACTAGCGACAACCGAGCTGCCCGTGCAGAATTGACCATTTATCTCTCTCATCTGCAGGCTCAATTGACTCATAGGCTCCATAAAGGGCCGTAGGGGGTCTGGCGCTGGCGAGAGTAGTGAAACTCTATGGGGAGATACTTACTAGCAACTAGTATACTATATATATCATGACAGACGTATATATATGATTACGACATGTGAAGGGTTCAAGGCTTCAAACATATTTTGTTCTGTTAGTTACGTATACCTGTCCTCCGCTCCCGTTTGGATATTTAGAGTTTTGGGCTTAACCTTGAATGATTTACCTCAGCGGTAGTTAATCATTATCAAGCCGCTTTGATAGGCAGTAAGCTACTAGTAGCGGGCTAGTAGTGTAACCTATTGAGCGAGGCTAGAACTCTCTCTTGCGCTATGCCTACATGAATCATAAGTATGATGATAGTAGCCCTATCAGAACTTGTTTAAAAGCCGCTTTAACATTATTTAAGCGATCGTATCGATATAGAGTTTGCTACTACCTCCTCTAAAGGAGTGTGCATCTTTCTGGCACCGGGAATAACATCTTTTAAGAAGTGAGAACTCCAGGATATTATTGTCTCATTATTACCTTCAAACGAGAACCACCAATCGAATCATTGATTTCATGTACTAGTAGTCGCTAAAATGAACTGCAAATGAACTTGCGGAATAGAACCATTCCAATGGGAAAATACACGTAAGTTTGTGGAGTCGGTTGGCTAGAGATGATACAGGTAGTATCATTCTCTGCACCGAGCGTAAGGAAAGCTTCATTTGTTGTAACCTAGTATTCAAAGATCCGTAAGAATGTCGAGGTCTTCTACTAGTTAGGTACCGTGTATGTTCGTTCACTAGTCTTCATTTAATTCCCAAGGCACTCTATATCTGTGCCCACATTTTTGGGAGAAAATAAGTTTCAAATTTTAATTTCTCCACCTCACGACATCAAATATATATCGGACTGCTTCAATTGAAGTAAATTAATCAACTAACGATATAAAGCGCTCAGAATTTGATAATTCGTCGCAAGGTAGAGAAAGAAAAAAGGGACTTTTCAGAAATTGTACTTTTCTAAAATAAGTAGTCTACTATTCTAAAACGGGAAACAGACCCAACCAATCATAGAGAGTTATATACGATTACTAAGCGAAGCAAATTGAGATAGAGTTTTCGACACCATAGTACATTGTTAAATCTCTATCGAAGAGTTAATGGCTAATAAAGTTGTGGTTCCTCTAAGCTTTATGCTCATTGCAGACCTACGAATAGCTATCTCAAACCGCTCGGTATCCCAGCTGGTGTTGGGGAAGTTTATTTCCCGGGACCAAAATCCAGAATTTGTTAGCACTCGTGAAAATTCCAGACCCACAAAGCCCATGATCAGCTTAATATCTTAACTTGTGCCTCTATCAAATCTCAACCAAATGACAAAGTGCGGTATTCAATTATGGAGTTGCCTCTGCTGAGTTTTCTGGTACTATTTATATCTCCCTACCAGCACGCATTCCAAAGTTGTTTCGAGGTTCGTCCAGACATCAGAAAGGGTGATTGTGGGCCGATTATGATAATATCCGCTCTCCTATACTGAAACCTAGCCCCAGGGAAGCATAGAACGCAGATGTGGTAATATTCCAGGCTCACATTCAGGGGGCTAGAATCTTCCCCACGGGCTTGAATTCAGGGAAGAGCGGAGGTGTCATACACAAAATATCAGGACGGAGGCAGGCTCCGCCCTCACGAAGATACAACAGAGATTTTCCAGAGCCACGGCCAATGATAAATAGCTTAATAGCATGAAAAAAGGCTGTGAAGCTTGTGTTTGAGTTCCAAGGGAAGGCTGAACAGTTTGACTCGATATGATCACTCCTAGTTCAGAGGGAGGATAGAATATTAGTTGCGAGAACAGGATATGGGAAAAGCATAGTTCTCCAGCCCCTACCTCTCATTGGATACGCTTGGTGCAGAGCAGCTAGAGGACATCGAGCCGTTCCCCTTAGCCAAACGGTTTGAAACCAATTTGGTTACATGTAAGTAACAACACCCCTTCAACACTTCAGAGGATCAGAGCTGGCCTCTACATCCACATCCTTCTCTCACCGAAGAGTGCATGTAATGTTTTGGAAGTTATATGATCAAGTCCTCTCTAGATGGCGATTCCGAAAGCGCTTAAAAGCAATTGTGATTAATCTTACAGGTTCTTACAAGTTCTTGGTGGTTCATGGTTGGATCAAATCTACCAAAGACCTTGACCTTTGTATTAAGCACATCAAGCTCGGAACGATAGTGTTTGTTGCGATTCTTTCTTTAAGTGACTCCATTTTCTCAAATAGCGGGAGATGTCCATCGTCCTGCCATATAAAAAGAATCTGGCCCGCTTTTCTTTGCTGAAGTGGTCTATGGCGATCTCCTGTTGTGTCATAAATCCAAGCTTTAATAAGGTTACTATTAAGTGTATTTGATGGGATTGTTCCAAAATCTGCTCAAATATCACTAGCTTCTCACTCAATGATTTTTTTGGCAAACTGCCCCATGAGTTCATCATCCGAAATGCTAGCATGCGAGCTATCCCGACTCTGTTCCTGCATTGTTTCCAGATTGTCTAGAGTTCTCAAATTTAGAAAGAAGATACATATAATATAGATATATCTATCGCTTGGGTGATTGACTGGAATCCCTTGTTTATGATGTGGCTTGTGCAGGTGATTCGCTAGCATTTGGGAACCTAGTGGTTATCTACATGCTATAGATTTACTATCATCCCCCAGCGCCTCTTGAGCGGCTGTTTCCCAATGATTCTTTATTATATTGGATTAATTATGGAGTAGGCTTTTCCGGCCAACTTGAGCCTATTTTAAGGGCGACACGGTGTCCGATCGAGAAGTTGTTTCAAGTTTCCCAAGGTAATGAAGTCACCTAACAAGTGATGGTTCAGGACAGCGTGACTAAGGCGGTGGATGGTATAATATATATTCCACAAGGCACAGATGGTACAGAATTGATCGCTGATCCTTCTATAAGGGCCAGGGACCAGCCAGACTATATACAGGATTCAGGGGTCAGAGTATGGTGATCCGAACTAATGCAGGAAGAACCAATCTGAAAGGATAAACCCCATTGAGAATGACACTATCTTCCTCCTTATGGGCTTAGTCCCTTGAGCCCTCGCTTCCGCTCCATAAGTATTCCACAGACATGGGCGAAGAGGGTGCGAGCAGCCACGAGTGTGAATGTAGTGCCTAGCGTCCTTGCTCTTCCTGCCTTTTTCCCACGGGGTTTTCCGGAGGTTTAATGAGGACATACCTAATGTTCAAAAGCAGATGTAATATTCGGATATGATGGCGTGGTTACGACTCGGATCGCAAAAAAAACACTGTCGAGGACACCATCAAGAATACGCCTATCGAATTTGTGAAAAGTTTTAAGTCGTAAGAGGTTTTGCACTACGAGATTTACATCGATCCCACTATGAGTCAAGTTAACAACGACGCTGGTTGCTTGTCTACCTACTGTGATTCCATGAATCCATCTTGACTTCTCGTTCCTCCTTCCTTTCCGGCGACCGTATCCGACAAATTTCGACTTGGCTTTTATCGTAATTGTAGTAGCATCCAACGGTAGCAATACTCCGTTAAACGGAAGCTCTGAACTTCCCCAGCCGCATATCGCATGCGTACTTTAAGCTTCTTGCAGTCATATTCAAGGTGCAGTTCCCAAGACGATCTCGTGTACATCGCATAGCTCGTATTATCGTCATTGTAGTCGTTATGCAGCATCGTACTGTCCAGGTTTTCCCCGACAGCCCAGGTGTCACAAGATTCCTGAGAGGTGTTCCACGTAAAGCCGGCGTGGCTATCATCGTAGCAATATCAGATAGACGCCGTTATCCATAGCTTGATCGCTCTTTGTCGACTGGGTCTGGAATTCCGCATTCCTAAGGCAATCGTATCTCCGACCTCCGGACTTTCTACATGATTCTCTGCGTGTTGTCGAACCGTTTCGTATCTTCGGATAGCTAATCAGTCCCGACTTTCATAAGCCCTCAATAGTTACCTTCATATCTTGCGGTACTTCATATACTGTCGTATTTTACATCCATGATGTTGTCCAACCCATCTTTCTCCCAACGACGGAGCCAAAAATTCATATAACATCATCAATAATACATGAACTTTCCCTGATAGAGAGTAGGATTCTATGTAAGAAGTTACCAAGCTCTTGATAGAAACTCTCCGCTAGTTCAGTCATGTCTCCTTTGTCACAGGGTGACGGACAGCAAACGAGTTTGGTCCTTTTGGACCTAGACAATGATGAAGACTCACAATAAAATATCGCATAAACTGTCCCTGACCAAGAGCAGAATTCTATGTAAGCAAGTTACCAAGATAACCTCAATAGAAACTCTTCGCCAGTTCAGTCGTCTTCTTCGTAATAGCGGTGACAGACAGCAAACATATTTGATCCCGTTGGATCCAGGCAATGATAGAGGTTCACAATAAAATATTGCATAAATTTTCCCTGACCAAGAGCGGAATTCTATGGAATTTACCAAGCTTTCGGTAGAAACTCTCCGCTAGTTCGGTTATATCTCCTCTACCACCATTGGATCCGGACAATGAAAACCCATAATTCCACATAGTAACACTTATAGCTTTCGCATCATGTTCCTCGCGGTAGTTATAGCACAGGGGTATACAAGTAAAAAGCACCCCAGTAAAAACGCAGGCATGGCCACAACTCACAAAGTACAGCGACAATAAACCAGCTACTAGAGACCTCATAGACAGCTACGTTACCAAGCCAGATCTTTTCTGCCTTGCAGACAACGATAGATTCATCATAAGTAAAAATGACAACAACGTCGCGATTCACTCGCTTCAACCACGAAGACAACAAAAACCGCTCACAAGCCTCAATCACAAAGACAACAAAACGTTACAAAAACAATTTCCGCAGGCAAAGTCCATTCGCTGTTGTAGACCATAGTGAATGACATGGCAACAACTAATAGATCGTTCTGATTCTAATTTGAATCCTCAACTCCTTCGTCTCTAGACCTAGTCACCTGAGACGGCGATCCGATTTCTGTTCCTCGACATCACCAACTAGACTACGTCAATTGTACTAGTAGGATTGTCTAAGGTATGTTCGATGCATCCCTACATCCTTGGAGCCGTGAGCACGGTCAATAGCGGCAACTCGCACTATCGTGAACGCTTTCTGTTCTAATCTGTCACCCAGTTGACAAGACTCAGGGGAGGCAAGCTCTTAACCTTTCTCTATCTTGCCGTAGAAGAGTTGAGGGGGCAAGTGAGTTAAACGTCCGTCCTTATTGATTAGTTTCTAATTTGGATCATCGCTACCTGTCCCCACGCAACAACTATTTTTTATCATTTGTTAAGCATATTGCTGTGATCTAAATTAGAGTTACTCCGTCTGGTCACCTGCCCCCTCAACTCTTCTATAGGTCCGTCGATGGCGCGTCATGTGATTTTTCTTCTCCGTGATTACTATGTGAATCCACATGCGTTTTTACGTTACTCTATACTAATTATATTTTTGAAGCTATCCGAAACGTATTTATCATCTCAAATGGAGTTTGAAAATCAACGAAGTGCAATGATTTCCGCTCTCTTGGCGAATTCGGGATAAATAAGCCGAGAAAGCAGAGAAAAACGTGTTACAAACATGAGAGGAACCTAAAGAAGCGTGCGTGTTTTTTGCCAGTACTGCATGACTGGGATGAATTTTTAAACCAAATTCAGGCTTTGAAACATGCGGTATGTTATTTCTGCACCTAATACCACATGCCAACAGTTAAATCTAGTATTTTAACGAAAGATCAAATAGAAAGAGACTTTCGATATTACATACAATGTCGATCTCGACCAACTGCCTATGATGAGGTTGATCAATGTAAGAACCAGCATACAATAACTTTGACATGGGCTCGTTATAAGCATCTAGCGACAATGTACTATAGATGGCTTCGATAAAATTCATTTTTTCTTAGCATTTTTTAACATTTCATAGTATAGTCCATTTCCTCCATGAAATAGGACAAAAGTTCGTTGAGCAACCCTTTTAATGAGCACCACCTGTTATGTATTTATGGTTTCATCATGGAGGTGCAGGGGCCAACTTCGAAGCCATGATTGATTAATAGTACTTCATAATGCTCCACAACTCTAAGTCGAATCAAATGAAAATTTAATTGAAAATTCCTATGCGCACTGCTCTCGGACTACTCGCAATGTGTTGATATGTTTGCATCCCGCATTCCCTTATCAGTGAGGCGGTTTGCAGTATTTTCTGCACAACATTGCCATACCGAGACGTTCGAAATATTAATCCAGTCTATTCTGGACTTTGCCCTGAGGAATGGCTTTTATGTTGTCAAACGACGTGCCAGTAACTACCGCAACCGTCAGCCTATGAGGTTTGATATCGAATGCAAAGAGTCGGCTAGGCTAAGGAATGTGACAACACAAAAGCTAGACTATCCCTGGAAAGGCGTTGCAAATGTATTGAAGGACAATGGCTGGCGATGGACTTTTCGTATCAGGCACGGAGAACACAACCATGGCGCTTCTAGTGACCATCCGGCCACCTGATGCATCGCAGAATTACGCAAGATCAGCTACGGTACTTGCGGATCTCTCTTGGTATAGCATAATTCAAGCTGGTGAGGCAGGCTCAATTCTTCATGATCACTTTCCTGTGGCTGTTTTCACTCAAATCAAAGAGATGTCAATAACGCCCAGCAGAGGATTCGACTTGATGCCCTTGATGGTTATACACCAACTCAGGCACTAATCCGCTCTTTTCGAGAGCAAGGTGTTAAGCATCGAGTTCCAGAAATCGACGGCCATGTTGCAGGGCTCTTCTGAACGTACCCTTGGTGCGATGAGGGGTGGCTACGGTCTCCTGAGGCACTCAACTTTGACAACACCTACAAAACCAACAGATTCAAGATGCCACTGTTCAATTACTGGCCTAATATATATTAACTCCATTTTTGTTGGGAAAACACGGTGTTGAGCTAAGTAGCTTGGTCTTAATGAATCTTATTTCTGTCTTAATCTTTTCTTTCTTTTCTATCTATGCGGACATGAAGGCTCTATTTATGTCCTTCAGTCCGGTTCCCATATCTTGAGTAGTTTGGGAGTTCCCATCACTTGTAGGATCAGAACTCCAGTACCTTATTACTACTGTAGGCTTCTCCCAACAGTCTTCACTGTTCCAAACCAACTATCGGTATGTTCCTACCGTTCAAGTTGCTAGTATCCGCAACAGTTGGTTATACCGACAATCTTCATTGTCTCAAACCAATTACCGGTAATTCCTACCGTTCAGGTTGCTACTAATATCCGCAACAGTTGGTTGTACCGACAATTTTCAATGCCGGATTTGGCCTTATCTCTGCGGAACAGAGAGAGAGCTTTGCCTGGTTGGCACAACAGGTAGACGCAGTACGAACAGAGATCGGCGCACCACTACCAAAGGTTAGTATCACTAACTTTGATTCTCACCTTAAAGATGCACTAAATGAAGTGTTTCCAACAATGCAGCAGCAAATCTGTATATTTCACATCAATAAGAATGTGGTTCTACAAGTGAAGCGTAAATGGAAGGTGTTATTGATGGCGCTGGTGAAGATAGCCCTGATGCCCCACGACCCCCAGACTCTGAGATCGATAATGCCACCATTAACGAGGCCGCTGATGAGACCCCTAACGAAGCCGCTGATGAGACCGCAGCCGCCCCTAACGTATTGGATCGGCGGGACCACGAAGCCCTCCGAGACCTCAATGCCCCCAGCCTGCGCCGATGCACTTGCAAAGCAGCCAACTGCCTCATGATATTCCACATACTCGGGATGGTCTGCTGGTCCTTTGGAAGTATATGGTGTACTCAAATAGCGAGGAAGATTTTATGGTGTCATGGGTGCGGCTTCTAGAAGAACTCTCTGACCAAGAACCGATTATAGAGTATTTGCAGAAGACATACTTACATGTTCGCCTTCAGTGGGCCAACTGCTACCTCAAGGAGTACCCCAACTTCAGCTAGCGTGTCACGTCGCCTATTAAGTCAAGCAACAAGGATATAAAAAGCTATTTGATTTATGGCACATCATTTCTATTACCCCTAACCCAGGCGATCGAGGAGATGATTGAGAATACAAAGTGAACACATCAACATGATGTTGCTAGGAACGAAATGAGACTCTGCCCCACATACATGGACACGGAGTGGGCTAGACAAGTCTCGATTCATATTATTAGCTACTTTGCAATGGCTCTGGTCGCCAAGAGATATCGCTATGCACTTGCGGCTATACCGACGCCCAGTGAACCACATCCACAGCCTCTCCTACCCTGTACTGAGAAATTCTCGAAGTAGTGAGGTCTCCCTTACAGCCATACCATTCTACGGCGTCTACTGTGACGATTCAGCTTGGTGTTGTCTTTATGATACAGCCCACGTGATCACTAAGTGAACACAAAACACCAACGCCTAGTCTTGTATTATAGTTATTCTCTTCATGCTTGGTTCTCTCGTGAAATGAGACCAGTAACATTAGACTATTTGCTCGATCCTCACATAGAACTAGGCATCATATTCATTCTTTTTATCTAAAGTTCCGCACTAGGTAGTTTACCAGCACGGAACAGCTTAGCGAATCAGATCATCCATCCTTATTTATTTCCCGAACCTAACGAATTGAATCGAAATCAACATGGCTAGACCTGTCCGTAAGAACGCCCGCAGGAACGTTCCCGGGTAGGATAAGAGTTTTGCCTACAGAAGACGCTATACAAGCTGCCCGGAAGCCCTTCCAAGGGATCTCCTTGTGGTCCGATGGCTCCCGACTCGAAAACAGACGTACAGGAGCAGGAGTGGCATGGCAAAGTTCTCAAGGAGCCTAGCAAGCCCGAGAACTTCCCCTTGGTGTAGGGAAAGAGGTTTTTGATGCAGGGCTTGTGGGGGTGTGCTGGGCCCTGGGGCTGGCCCTTACGATCCGAGGCAGGGAGACAGTTACAGTTCTGTTAGAGAGAGGGTTCGGCACCGGGGGATAGGCCCAGGCCAAGGCTTAGCGCTACGAGCCCATGAAGCAGCAGAGGCCCTCGAGGGCCAAGGGCGGAAGGTCATGGTTCAGTGGGTCCTTGGACACTATAGGGTGCCCTCGGAGAGATCAAGAGCAGGTAGATAGGGCTAGGAGAAACGATGAGTGAGGTCTAGAGGCCCTGAAGGAGGCGGAAGGAGAGGAAATATAGACGGGGAAGGTAGCCTGCAGAGGTAGCCAAGAGGACGAGGTAATACACCAAGGAGGGCATTTACGGCCCAAAAGCCCTGCGCAGTGAGGCGGACTGGGGCGAGGAAAAAGCGAATTGAATTGTCAGAGAAGGGCAAGACTGAGATGGGGAGACAAGCCGATGGGCAGGTGTCTGTCATAGCCGAAAGGCTGGTTACAGACAATAATCTTGATTAAATAATAATATTAATAATAATACCCTACCGCTGGAGATCGTATCACCTATGTGATTGGGCGTTGTGGTGGAAAGGCTGCAAAACGTATCATCGCCCGCTCTCTTTCAGGTGCAGTGAATCCTTATACTGACTTTATAACGTGCTGAAGAGAAAAGTTGGAGAGCATGGATGAGTGATGGGGGTGAGGGAAGTTCTACGATAGGAAATCTAGCAGTCTAGGAAATAGGTGTATTGAAACCTGCCAGACCTCTCTCCCTAGCACCCGCACATATACTATATATATATATACATTATGTGATTATCTATCCTAAACCTGACTTGATGAAAGTTAACTCAGTGAAATCCAACTCGGGGGAGTCCAATTTGGTGAAATCTGACTCGGTGGAGTCCAGCCCGGTGAAATCCGAATCCAGTCGGATGATAGGAGTCCTCTTTGTAACGGTTGTTACAGATTTAAAAGATATCCTTGAACACCTCTCTACTGTCTACGATGATGTGAACCGTGAAATCAACGCTAAGAATAAACTCCCGATACTTACAAATGAAGGCTTCCGACAAGTTCCAAGTATTTCTTTCTGAGTTCCGGTATCTTGCTCAGGAATCTGGATTGGCTGAGGTAGAGTGGGAGGAAGAGTTGTATCATAAATTCACCAACCGTCTAAAGAACGCAGTCGTTACTGTAATGCACGAAGCTATATAATGGACTAGGCCGTAATGTTGAGTATACACTCAACATTTCTATGACCTTTTGGTTGAGTTGTGTAGCCCGTATAAAGACCTAGCAGGCACGCATTACAGTTACTCAGAGCAATGACGATTCCATTAGATTCAATGTCTTCACGAAGATCTGCTCAGGCGTTGCAAATCAATATGAACAACAATCATTCGCAGGGAATCAGATTAGGGATCAGACTCTGACTGCTAGTCAGAAAGACTCCTCAATTGGGACTTCACAAGCACCCTCTTCTAACCCTAAAGGAGATATTCCAAGAATCGCGAACCCAGAACGCTTGCAGCTTATTAAGGAAGGCAAGTGTTTTAATTCCAAGATGTCTGGACATCTCAGAATAAACTGCCCACTCCGTAAAAATTCGGAATTAAAGATTTTGGAATCATCTGAAGAAGCAGCCCCTTCTAAGAAGGGAAAAGCCAATGCCTAGGAAAAGTCTACATCCTAGGCGAGATAGGTGTCGAACTCTACAATTTAAACCTGAATCAATTGTTAGGATGAGAATAAGATAGCTTCGCTATACCTATTCGGTTGGCAAAGAACCCAATCATAATTTCTGCTCAAGCCTTGATAGACACTGGAGCAAATGGACTCGCTTTTATAGATACTCAGTTTGCCATTTAGATGGCCAAGTATTTTCGGACTTGCAGGTATGCATTAGGGACCCAATATGCTGTGAAAGGATATGATGGACAACAGGTTGCATTGATTCCTGTGCACCGTGGCCGAACGTACCAATCTGATCAGAGACTTGCACTAAACAGGATGCACCGTGCCTTACGGGACGAGCGGTCCACACTTGAATCGCCACCTCTGTCACCCCCGAACCGAGAGCGCTCCAAGCAGATTTATATCGCCATGTTAAGTGGCGTGGGCTTCAAGTTCCTCCCAGGGAATAAGAAGAATACTATCTTTATGACCAGTCTTTGCGAGATCAACCAAATTATTGAAGAAAAGCAGCAACCCCAAGGCTCTACATCGAATGAAATAGATGATATCAAGGCGCAACTCCCCGAAACGTATCGTGAATACGCTGATGTCTTCTCGAAACAACTGTCCGATGAGATGCCCCCAAGTCGTTCTTATGATCATAAGATTGAGATTACTCAAGGCATGGAATTAGGATACTGCCCTCTCTATGAGATAACATTGGAGGAATTGGAAGCCGCTAAGGCCTATACTCTCGAAAATCTCAATGAGGGTTTCATCGTACCAAGCAACGTTCCTTATGGCTCTCCTATCTTGATAGCAGAGAAGCCTGGAGGGGGCTTTCGCTCCTGTGTTGATTATCGGAAGCTGAATGCCTTAACAAGAGAGGACCGCTATCCTCTACCACTAATCACCGAGGTGTTTGAGCGTCTGAGCCGTGCCCGCATCTTCACGAAGCTTGATATCAGACAAGGTTTCTATCGTATTAGAATGAATCCTGATCCCGAAGACCTCATCACTTTCCGCCGTTGATACGGAACTTACATGTATAAAGTCATGCCATTTAGACTTACTAACGAACCAGCGACGTTTAAACGACGTGTGAATGATATCTTTATGGTTTTTTTTTTTCGCCCTTGTTGACGATCTCCTTACTTACAGTGAGAATGAGTTAGATAATCAGGTACATGTAAAGCAGGTATTGGAACGCCTTCGAGCTGCTGGTCTACAAGCTGCTATTCATGAGTGCGAATTCCATGTAACTCGAACTAAATATCTTGGTTTTATCCTAACCCCGGATGGCATTGAAGCTGACCCTGAAAAGATTGTTGCTATTCAGAATGGGAAGACACCAACTACTGTGAGAGGTATCCAATCATTTTTAGGTTCCCGCAACTTTCATCGACAGTTTATTAGAGGATATAGTCGAGTGGCAAGACCATTGAACTATCTCACTCGAAAAGACGTCCCCTTTATACGGAACAAAGCCTGTCGGCAAGCCTTTAAGGAATTGAAGCAGCGATTGATGAATTCTCCTATTTTACATCATTATCGGCAAGATCTACCGACACGGGTTGAGACCGATACTTCAGACCAAGTAGTAGCTGGAGTTATGTCTCAGCAGTACTTAGACGGTAAATGGCACCCCGTGGCCTTCTACTCGCGAGCCATGGCGCAATTATGATATTCACAACAAGGAGATGCTGGCTATTACCCACCCATTTGAGGGGTGGCATGCAGAGCTGGAAGGCCTGCAGCAAGATGATCGTTTTAGCGTGCTTACTGATCATTGTGCGCTTGAATACTTTATGACTACGAAGAAGTTGAATCCTCGTCAAAGCCGTTGGGCTGAGTTTCTCTCTCGCTTTTATTTCACTTTGAAATATAAGCCAGGCAAGGCAAATACATTGGCAGATGCTCTAACGAGGAGAGAGGCCACAGAAGCAGCCAACCTAGTGAGAACTCGAACGCAGACTTTTCTTCCTCCAGAATGTCTCGACCCCCAAATCATTAAGGAGTTGAATCAACGAGAAGCCACTACCCTTAACCCGATTGAGCCCGAGTTAGATGTTCTCGCCCGCGTTCTACAGGCCAATATCACCGATGAGAGCCCGGAACCTGCGCGTGAGAAGGGGATGAATACTGGAAGCTTGAGGAAGGACGACTTCTTTTTAAAGACCGCCTGGCGATCCCTGAACGGGGAGATCTCAGGGCACAATTACTCGACTTAATCCATCGCACCCCTTTGTTGGCGCACCCAGGACGAAATAAGACGCAGCAGCTAATATGAGAGCGCTGCTTCTGGAGCACCTGGAATCGTAATATTAAACAACACGTTGATAACTGTTTAGTATGTAAGCGTACGAAAACTTGGCGAGATCTACCCCCGGAACTCTCCCCATCCCAGACCGCCCCTGGCAACACATTTCTATGGATTTCATGTCCTATCCAAAGGACCGACATGGTTATGACATGGTGTTCGGGGTAGTGGACCGCCTGAGCAAGCGACCAGTCTCGATTCCTTATCATAAGACTACTACGGCCAAGGACATGGCCGCTCTTTGGGTTAAACATTTATATCGCTGGACTGGACTTCCCGATCATGAGTGGTCCAGTCATATATCAAGTCAGACGGTTGAAGGCCTAGATCGTGATAAGCGTCATCCTCATTATGGTCAACTCGTGGATTTCTTCTGGCCAACAGCTCTGCGGCACCAATTTTAGCTACCTCCCCTTCGTTATCTTGACCGAGATCAGCCTCTTCCAGGTCTTCATCGTCTTCAGGCTCGTCAGATTGGTCAGGGCCATCGAGGAAGTCGTCCTCGTGTTGATGGTTATCACGGCAGTGACGGTACGCCTCCTCCCGCTAGCCATCCATTCATAAAGTCTCAAGCTCTGGAATGTCATAAAAAGGGTGATGTAGGAGATCTTTATTCAGCAGTACTCCTTATAACCAGTTGCCTGCGGGTAGTTTGAGTAGCGAGGATAGTAGCTGATACACCGAAGTTTGGCTCTAGGTCGTTTGGTACCGGTTTCAAATTTGTAATACCTTAGCCATTCCAGCAAAGAAAGGCTGTCCAAGATGCTGCGATTAGGAGCTTCATAATCTATGCGGTCTTCTTTCTCTTCACTTGGGGACTCGTTACCCGAGGACTCATCACTCAGAGCTTTATTGGCCCTGTCTCTAGCCGCTTGTCCCTTCCTCGCATCAAATTCGAGAGCATCCTTTTTACGATCCATGTACCGGGTGTACTTGGATCGAGTGATCTTAATGCCTTCTTTGTCCATCTCGTCATAAGCCGGACGGTCTTCCTCTTTACGGCAATCCAACATAATCACTTCGCGGAAGAAGTATGGAGCGGGATTTCAAAGAGGATATGATTGATTTCCTGTGAAGACCAGTCGCGCTCTCCCAGAAGCCTGCTGAGGAATTTGGAGGCAAAGGAGAGAGCGGGGGAGCGGTGATTCACATTCTTTAGGATCTAGACCTTTATGTCAGTATTCTTATGGGGAGTAAGTTCATGGATAGGATGCTACAGATCTGGCCCTGAGTCCCCTTGTATGACTCCGACTTCTTTTCAGGCTTTGATACATACTTGGCAACGTAATTGAGCACTCCTGTTTTGCTACTAGAAGGCTGAATGTCAACGTTCGCCTGCCATCCTAGTGTCATAATAGACGCCGCTTGGTTCAAGAGTTGCTGATTCCTCCGAGGGCAGAACATAAATTTCTTATCATTCATCAAGCGACTCAGGTTAAGATATTATTAGAGAGGTTCAGAAGGGTTTTCAGCTGGACCCAACTTCTCTTCAAGCTGTTCAACTTTCAGGGCCCACTTTAGATGACCAACCACGTGATAACCCAATATCGAAATCTTCTTCAGCCAATCTGATGGGCAGTAATCAAATTGTATATTTCACGCCAGCATTATGGATTTGACCACCTTTCTTTTGCTTGACCCATACCCTACACTTATACTGCCAGTTCAACTGTACTTGCTACAAAGACATCACAATTATGCCCAGCATCCGTATCAAGCCCTAACATCATATAGAGCGGGGGAATTCAACCTTGATGACTGGGACGATGAGAACATCCGTCGCTCTTTTCGCTTTACTTGTTCTCAGCTATTTGAATTACACGGCCGGATGGTCATACATGCTGATATTTATGAGAAAGATTGCTCGAGTTCCCTAGTAGTTACCGTGCTGGATTAAAGCCAACTCCAATGGCTGCTCTTTGCCTTGTTCTTTATAGGTTACCGTGGCCGATGCGATTATTCGAGTTTGAAGACAAGTGGGGTCACTCTGTCACTTGGATATCTATTGTCTTTACCGATACAGTCACCTTCTGGGCGAATCGATACCGGTGGGTTTTGGAGTGGTGTCCCTTGCTTACATACAAGCAGTCGTTACTCCAGACGGCCTGGTAGTATCGCTTCTAGGCCCATATGAGGGTAAAGCCAACGACAATCGAATGGCTCAAGCCACCGATGTAGATGGCCGTCTCACTGCTCTTTTCAGTGGTCGTCAAGACGAGGCACCTTGTTTATTTGGGGTCCAGGCGTATTCATCATATCGTTGGATTATGATGCCTTACCCGAATGCCCGCGATAGGGAGGAAATACGGTTTAACAATAGGATTTCTGCTATCCGGATAGCAGTTGAGCAAGCGTTTGGCCTAGCGAAAAGCAATTGGGCGTTAAACGCCTATGATAACGGTTTAAAAGGTGGCCTGCAGCCTGTCGCGGCATACTTCGAAGTTTCTGTATTATTTACTAATTTATTGACCTGTTTTAACCGATATACATGTGTGAATAGTCGTTTTCCAATCTCTCCTCCATCGCCATTTGAGTATATCATGAGCGGAGATGAGCCACGGCAGGGAAGTGAAGATCATCAGGACTGAAAGACTTGAAACATGTTTTTCTTAATTATATATAGATAGCTACATAAGAAGCCAACCAGCTTTAGCTACGCAATTCCCCAATCATACCGATCAGACGGTCCAGCTTCTGATTTAATGTATCTGATTGCTGGTCGAGTTTTTTCGTTTGCTCGTCCAACTTTGCTGCCTGCTCATCTAGCTTCTGCCCCTGAGCCTGCTGGCGCTGCCTAATCACTTCGAGTTCCCTTGCGGTCTCCTGTGTACTGCCAGCTTGGGGGTGTTGGTTCGCGACCGCAGAGACAAGTTGTTTGTAACACTCAGTCATCTCCCTGAAATTTTCTATCATCGAAGTCTCTAAGTTATCACCAGGTCGGGGCTTTTTCGCTCGTCGTTTCCTTGGTCGACTATTGTTACCTCTTCCAAGGCTAACTTGAGGGCTTGAACGTGGCGCTTCAGGTAGTGCTTCGGGCTGGCCTCCATTATAAGTATCGTTATTCCCAAAGGTCTGGCGATTGACTTGCCTTCACCAATAACAGAGCTTGAGGCTTCTACGTCTTGGCTTTCAATCAACAACAGGGTTCGAAGCTTCGGCGGCTTGGCTTCTATCAACGACAGGGTTCAAAGCCTCTGCGGGGAAGCTATGTCTTGGGTAATCTATTTCCTCTTTATCACAAGTGGTGCGATCGATCATCACTGTCACTCTCTTCTGGGCCCCTCTTTCTCGCTCATGCGCCGTTCATATTTCCTCGAATTATCCGCTGTCGGTTAACTTGGGTCTCATTCTCAGCAGAGCGGTCCTTGGCGGCTTGCTCCTCCCAGTCATGTTATTCCACCACTTCTATCCAGGCGTCAATAGCAAGCCAGTCGTCATGCCTCGGCTCTTCTCCGGTCCGCAGGTCCCGGATCTCAGCTTGCCGAAGTGCTATTTGTTTATTGACATTATCCCGACACGCTTTTCGGGAGTATTGTTTTCCTACGGTTGTGCTCCAGATCAGCAGCAACCGTATTCCACCACTTAGAAATCCGGCCGTCGCCTTTGCCATACATCTCCTTATGACTAAGGCAGATATTGAGTAGTTTTACTACTTCTCTACTATTGAGAGTTGCTCCGCGGGTGCCGCCTTTGCCAGCGGCAGGAGCCTGAGAGCGCGTTGACATATTACGAACTCTTTTGGCTTCGCGCTCAGCAATAACTCCGGGTGGTGGAGTTGAGCTCCAAGCTGAAAATGGCGTACCCGTAGACGATTGGCCTGTGATAACAATAGGATATCACTTAGTACTATAATAGCATTCCTTTCCGACAGGCAATGGTTACTTAGTATAACTTGCTATTATTACTAGGAGCAGGGGTTGCTGTTTCCTCGATATATGGTAATACCCGTGCAATTCCATTGGGATTTGGGATCATGCAAAGCAGTTGGAGCCGGCAAATCGCCGCGCTCACTTAGAACATTAGGATGAGAATCAAGATCTTGACTTTCCATGCTGAAATAAAGGTAAACAATAAAATAATAAATAGAACTATACTATAAGAGTGGAAAAATAGTAATGTTAATATGTTCTAAGTCTAAGTCTGTAAGGCTGCACAGTTGCGCGGTAGAATTAAAGTGATTATTAATCTATTTAATGAGTGTTCAGCATTCATCTGTTGAATCTGTTGAAAACTTTGTTAGGTTTAGTCGTGGCTAGTCGAAAGCTGAACAGCGGGTAGAACAGCACTAAGTGCGACAACTAACCCTCTCTAATAATTGACCAGGGTTGTCCTGTATACTCATTGTGCATTGTGCTCTAACTACGTGTGTATCATACACTATGCGCGGCTTGCCCTCCGACCTCTCGGCCTTGCACGAGCTCGAACGCCTCCAGCTGTATTCAACGTAACGTTTGCACCGCCGCTTCGGGCCCCCGCCTCTTAGCCTTCCTCTACTCTAGGCCTACCCCTGGCTCTACCTCTAGTATTACTTGCCACATCCTCTTCTGTAGCATTCGATGCATCCCGTATACCCGAGGCGGTATCATCCAGCTCAAATTGCGAAAGATTTCGACGAATACTGGCTCGAAGGCGAGCCCCTGCGGAGGAGGTAGCTGGCGCTGTAGTGTCGGCATTGGAGCTGGAGCGTTTCTTAGTCTAGGTTGGTAACCACTAAAGGGTCGCGGATGCGGAGCAATGTATCATTCGCGTCCTATTCTATTAGCAACGGTCTTAGAACATCACAACTTAAGCTATTGACTTACGATACTCTGCAGTAAATGCCAATGCGGATGAGTGTCCCATTTGTCCAATGGCTCCTTCACTTGTAGCTGCCGTAGAATGGTATGGCTGCAAGACCTCACTGCTTCGAGAATTTCTCAGTACAGGGTGGGAGCGGCTGTGGATGTGGTTCTCTGGATGTCGGTATAGCCGCAAGTGATAGCGATACGTTTGGGCGATCAGGTCCATGGCAAAGTAGCTAATATGAATCGAGACTTTTCCAGCCCACTCCATGCCCATGTATGTGCGCCGGAGTCTCATTTCGTTCCTGGCAATATTCTGTTGATATGTTCGCTTCTGATTCGCAATCATCTCCTCGATGGCCTGGATTAGGTGTAAAAGAGATGACGTGCCATAAATCAAATAGCTTTTTATATCCTTGTTGCTCGACTCAGTAGGGGACGTAACACGCTGGCCGAAGTTGGGGTGCTCCCTGAGGTAGTAATTGGCCCACTGATGGCGAGCATGCAAGTATGTCTTCTGCAAATACTTTATAATCGGTGTTTGGTCAGAGAATTCATCTAGAAGCCGCACCCATGACGCCATAAAATCTTCCTCGCTATTTGAGTACACCATATACTTCCAAAGACCAGCAGACCATCCCAAGTATGAGGAATATCATGAGGCAGCTGGCTGCTTTGAAAGGACTCGTCGGCGCGGGCTGGGGCATCGAGGTTTTGGAGGGTCTCATGGTCCCGCTGATCCGATAGGTTAGGGGCAGCCGCGCTCTCATCAGCAGGTTCGTTAGGGCTCCCATTAGCGGCCTCGTTAACGGTAGCATTATCGATCTCGGAGTCTAGGGGTCGTGGGGCATCAGGGCTATCTTCATCAGCGTCATCAATAACACCCGGAGGCACCTTCCATTTACGCTTCACTTATAGAACCGCATTCTTATTGATGTGAGATATGCAAATTTGCTGCTGTATCCTTGGAAACACTTCATTTAGCACATCTTTAAGGTTAGAGTCAAGTCAATGATACCAACCTTTGGTAGTGGTGCGCCGATCTCCATTCGTACTGCCTCTACCTGTTGTGCCAACCAGGCAAAGTCCTCTTCTGTTCCATAGAGATAAGGCCAAATTCGGCATTGAAAATGGAGTTAATATTCGTTAGGCCAGTAATATTGAACAGTGGCATCTTGAATTTGTTGGTTTTGTAGGTGTTGTCAAAGCTGAGTGCCTCAGGAAACCGGAGCCACATCCCCCCGCACCAAGGGTGCGTTCAGAAGAGCCCTGCACGGCCATCGATTTCTAGAATTCGATGCTTAACACCTTGCTCTCGAAAAGAGCGGGTTAATGCTTGAGTTGGCGTATAACCATCAAGGGCATCAAGTCGAATCCTTTGCTGGGCGTTATTGACATTTCTTTGAGTGAAAACAGCCGCAGGAAAATAGTCACGAAGGATCGAGCCTGCCTCACGAGCTCGGATTGTGTTATGCCAAGAGAGATCCGCAAGGTGCTGTAGCTGATCTTGCGTAATTCTGCGATGCATTGGGTGGCCGGATGCATCGCTAGAGGCGCCATGGTTATGTTTTCCGTGCCTGACACGAAAAGTCCATCACCAGCCATTGTCCTTCAATGCGTTTGCAAAGCCTTTCCAGGGACAGTCTAGCTTTTATGCTGTCACATTTCTTAGCCCAGCCGACTCTGAAGACCTTTTATAACCGCGGTCGGTCGCATTCGATATCAAACCTCATAGGCTGACGGTTGCGGTAGTTGCTGGCACGCCGTTTGACAACACAAAAGCCATTCCTCAGGGCAAAGTCCTGAATAGACTGGATTAATATTTCGAACGTCTCGGCCGGGGCACCGCCATTCGGGCCGCCTTCTGGGGGATTAGGGATAGGCATTAGTATTCATAATTTATTGTGGTAGCAGGACCTTAGAGTGTGGTACTGAGGACATAAGATGAAATTATTGTGCGACTTGTACGGATGTTACACGTACGTTAGTCTCCATAGCATTAGAATGTTAAGGGAAAGCGGATGCAAACATATCAAGACACAGTGCGAGTCAGAGATCTCAACGAGCGAGACTAGTCCAAGACAAGCAATTTTTGGGCTCGTCTTGCGACCCAAGCCGCATGCCAAGACGCTTGTGACTATCCTACACGCGGTCACACATCCAACCTGCTTTCCACTTCTCACTATATTTATGTAAAGTTGTAAGTGTATATAGAGCCTCTCTAAACCTCTTCATCTCCTTTTGATACATTTCTCGCCTCCTGTTCTTTTGTAATGAGGTCGTTTTATAGATTGCGCACCGCGACCGCAATTGCGACCAAACTGACGCGACTGATAACCAGACCGTCAACACATGCTGGCAGCTGCAAATGAATAACCAACAAGTGCCCTTCCTCTACTACAGATGATGTATAAAACATGGCATGGCAAAACTTATGGCCCTTATACCAGAAGTGCGTTATACCATCTTGATTCGAGTTAGACGTCGGCTGGGGAGCCTGGGAGTCGCTTGAGGTAATCGAGCACACAGCTGGAAACTCGTCACAGCTGCTACCACAAGGTTCAGAACCATAGTTCTCCGCCATAGTATTGTCAAGTGAAAAGAATTGAATAAGGGATGTAGATCTAAGGGATTCAAGGTAACGGACTTTGAAGAAATAGTATACTAGTAGTCGAGTAGTAATTCAAGCAATACTCAACAATTCATAGAATAACATAATCCACCTGCTTTGTCCGATGCTTTAAAAGCAGACAAGACAGCCACGCAATTTCTTAAAATCATTATTGAACTTGGTGAGGCAGTGTCTCCTCTACCATGACATAGTGCAAGTTCGTAGCAAAGCAGAGAGCCAGTAACATTATATTTTATAAGAGTCACCGCTTCCCTATAGACTATCTATTCTAAGACGATAGTATGGTGCAGGTTCAGGGCAATGCCTAAAAAGCCACTGGTTTTGTATCGTATGAAGATTTTAGAGTAACCACCCCCCCCAATCATATCGGGACGTGGAAACTTGTAACTGATCTCAAGGAAAGAGTATGACATTGGCTTCGATATGAAGTGAGACCGTAGAGCTCACTGGCAAGGACTGCGATAGAATGACAATGATTATTAGATGACGAAAGTATTTCGGTCTTGTCAGTATACTCATATAACATTAGACTTATTACAGTGGCGTCTTGAGGAGAATAGAAAAGGGCGGAGACTGAGCCCACCCTGGTCCCTAAATCTAATAGTGATCAGCGTTTATAGTTGATCTCCATCCTTAGGACTTTGGGCCGTTAACACTGAACGACATAGAGGAGTGGAGGGAAGTTGTAGAACAGTGGCGTGGCAGGAGAAATTATTATTGGAAAATATCAAGATCGATATTGACTCTCCGTATCCCTACGCAGCTCTAGGCTAAAGCCATCTCGCGTAGAAGGCAGCTGTGTTAAGTTTGTTAACCAAACCGGGCGAGGCTTGGTTAAATAAGCTGACGGGCTGGCACTAAATTACTACTACTTTCTTAATTATGGGGCCCATAAACCAATCAAGACAAGACGAGACAGCGCTTGGTCTCGCCCAAATCCGTCTCGGCTCGTTGAGAAAGAAGCCTGGTGCGAGTAGTCCGAGAGCTAGGAGTTCTCTAAAAATCATCTAGTTATTTATTGTTATTATTAAAAAAATCTTTTACCCTCACACACGGATCTCAAAAATGGGACCAGGCGAACCGGAACTTCTCGATGACGCTATTCTTCAGATTTTTGCCTCTCGACAGAAAACCATTGGAGATCGCCTTTCTTACGGGCCATAGGTGCAGCAGGTAGAAAGAGTTTAAGGATTTGTATCAGTAATTTATAGGAAAAAAAAGACAAGCATCGACCCAACTGATTCTAATCAATCGCTGTAAATCCTGCCGGATGTATCTGTTATGAAGTTTTGGTGAAAATTGGGAGAAAACGTTGTCTTCGTTCTATCTCTTTGGGCTAGTCCTTATTGGGGAACCAGCCACCTGTTATTTCTCGGGGCAATAATGCTATCAAATAAAGAAAATGAATTTAGTTCTAACAGTATTCCTATTGGGAGAAATGGAGACGCGCGTGAGGATTTTCGCGTTGGTTCGCGTTGGAATCACAGTCAGGTGACTGGATAAAGTGATGAGTAACCGGTGTTGCAAATGATGCCAAAAGATGGCCGCATGAAGGCACCAAAATGGCCCTTAGTTACCTCCGCTCGGCTCAGGCTCCGTAGCCGTTGTTAAACTGACTTTGAAGCGACATGTCGAGACAATGCGTCTTCTACTACGAACCACAACATGCAAATCGGCAAAATTTGACGCAATGGCTATACGGGAACCTACTTTCTAGTTCACGCTTCAGCTTGCCCGGGCTACAACCTGATACGTAAACAGGCGTCAATAATGGATAATGGCTGACTAGCAGGGGAAAGAGCAGTTCGAATCGTACTGAGATAAATTGAACCTTTTAGCGATCCTCGGATTCTAATTGAGTATTAGCGCTAAGGGCGTACTAGGATGAGCATTAGATAGCCGCGTATATAAGAAGCCCACGATGAGAAATGAAAGAAAAGGAAGCTGTCATTCTTGATTTTCATCTGGCATTTGAAACGCTCCATCTAAGGTGTATCTTGCGCTTCCTTCGCAACTGAAGGGTGGGCATGACCGGCATCCTAGCTACAAAAATAGGGAAATCTCAAGCTATGCCATAAGAGGTCTCTTGAGCCAGAATCGGAACCCGCCAATCTGCTAAATCAATTTTGCAAGTTCCCCAACGGCACTGTTCAATGGTCCTCGATTAATGCTATTATCCTCCCTTTTTAACAACTTGACGCCAAAGCCGACCAAATCGAACGTGCAATCTAGCTTCAGTGGTGTCTTTAAAGATATCATACAGGATGGTTCCATGGCCCAAGTTAGTCTTACAATTCAAGATCATCTCAGCGCTTCCCAGCGCCCACCGTTGTTCCTCGTATTTTTCCGAAGCTGAGCCTCAAAATCCTCCCAACTATCAAGTGCCTCATCTAGGCCCTGTTTCATTCCGGGGCGATTACAAAGTTTCTTCTGCTTTTTGTTTGTCTCAAGTTAAATCATCGCTGTCGCCGAAAGCCCTGTACGCCGTACGACAGACTTGACTTTGTTGCGTGAGTTTCCCATTTTGAGATTCATTTGATAGCTTCAGGAAAAAAACATACTCTTCGAAAGGAATTAACAACACGGTGTGGGAAGAGTGGTGTAAATATGAAATGGACAGGCGAGGCACGTAGATAAAACAAACACGGAGTGGAGAAAAAATAATAAAAAAGAAAATCACGTGTTCTAACCCCTTAAGGGACTTTTATTCTTCTTTAAGTTATGATTATTCAGACCCTACAGCTACCATCGACCTCCCATTCGCTCTACCAGGTTCCCCAACCCACTCCCTTCAAGTACTAGTCCGACCGGCTTCTAAAGCTCGCCGTTTTGAAACCGAACATGGTTTAAGATGTAACTTAGTTTTTGTTTGTTTTCAAAAAATCCGTGAACTATATACTACATAGGGTTTCCACTATCGTATCTCCTCACCATTTCATTCGTTGGATCTATACACCATTATATGCCGAGAATGCTCTAACGCCCCGACTTATGAGGAATTGATAAGGACACAACGCTTTGGCTAAGGACACAACATGCTAACCGCTTATAGATAACACGTACATAGCCT
>JAHQZX020001275.1:0-54505 GCA_019804575.2 Pseudotulostoma volvatum
GACACCACGAGAAGGTAAGAATCCATTGTCCTAACTGCTTGACGAGAGCAGCTATCCAGTGTAAGCTCACCGGAGGCTTTGCTACTATATATAGCTGGTGTGTTTGTATGGACCCTTTGAGGCGTCCTTTATTTAGCAGGCTGACTCCCAAGAATAGTATCACGGAGAGCTAATGCAGCTAAGCTGACTCGTAACTGATCTGAGTTGGAGCCGAACTGAGTTGATGGAACATGGCGGGTATAAATAAGCGATTGAGGACCGGAGTTGAGGACACCTCTAAGTACAAGTAAGACATGTACAACATACTAGCTCCTTTAAGATTCAAGATCATATGTCAGCGCTTCCCAGCGTCTATTGTCGTTCCTCTTCATATTTCAAATAGTAAATTTCCTTCTCCTGTAGCGATCAGTTGAAAGCCCTAATACTCCTCTACTGCTAGCTCATAATCCAACAATCTCAAAGGCGTCTTAGAAGACATTCCTTCGAAAAATCATAGGCTTATGCAACGGCTAACACCTTTTTACACCATCTACTTTCAATTCTCTTGCATTAAATATTTGAAAAGTTGTTTCGAGTTGAAAATTGCCTCTGAAAGGGGCTGCTCGCGAGTTAGTTTTTGATTGTATGGTTAAACCCAGCAATGGTCAATACAGTTCTGAAAACTGACTAAGTATACTTAGAGGGACTTACAGCATTCCTTAGAGTATGATATTAGACATGGTTCCCCCGGCATCCCCTCATCAATTATCGTTAAATCCTACCCCCTATTTTGCTACATATCAAGCCCCATTATCCTCAGTCATTCAAAATGCCACGAATGACGAGAAAGCACAGGCGTGGATAGTTCAGGAATCATGCAAGGGTGGCAGGAAAGCCACTAGAAAATCACCATCCACAGATGAGAGGCAGGCTACTCGTGTCGAGAAGAGAATGACAGCAGATGGGGGATTAGAGAAAGTGAAAAGATACCAGCGCAAAGGGCGATGTCATCGTATAGAATGCTATATTTCCTAGATAATTTAGCAAACTTCAGACAGGCAGATAGGCCTAAGCCGATATCTGAGCGAATTAAGAAGGCCGTTATATTCTTTGACACCAAAGAAAAAATATATGCTTGCCTTAATATACCCGGCTAGAGGACTAAAAAAGGCGCTCTGCCGGTGAAGTTCATGTCACCGTTGTGGAATATCACGCTACCCTGATAGTGGCAAAAGGGGAATATACAATGATTTTGAAAAACAAGACTCACGAATACGGATATTGGTTACGATGGGTGATGCACTGGTTGTGATGTACCGGACATCAAGCAATACGGACTTCTAAGAGGGTGGAACATAAATACTGCCGTGCAGAGTTTGCTGAAGGTATCTGTCTTTTTAAATAAAGGCAGCAGCATATCATCCCAAATAACATTTATCTGTCGCACCTTCCCAATTTATTCACCAGGTCTGCACTCAACCCAAGCTTTTATGAGATCTCGAAATAATAAACCTGATAGACGAAGAATAAGACAAATTAAATTGACTTTCTGCGTCTTGCTCGCCCGCGTATTCATCTGCTTGAGAAATTGTTCTATAAGCCCTATATTTGCCCCAGTCATTTGTTCTATAGTCAGCTAGATGGAACGCAACGGGTCATTTTAGCTGGCCCTTACGATGTCGCATTTCATCAATGTGATCCATCATGGTAATGCATTACCGCTGCTGTTTCCATGGGAGTTACCTGAAAGGCTGTCTGGTTGGGCAACGCCAACTTGGCGCCGCTTTATTAGTCTTGACAAGGGCGCAAAATCTGATATTTTAATGAGTGGTAGAAGAAATTTCTACGATCAGTTTGCACTTCTCGGAAAGCTGATACAATGTATGGTCGTGGAGTTGTTTCGAGTTGAAAAATTGCGTGTTGCTACAAATCCGCACTAAGAAATCTTGGAAATAGTTCCATAGACCCTAATGCGTCTGCGTTAGGGTCTAACTGAGACTATATATATCGGTATGCACCCCTATATATATACACGGGCACATCCCTACCTATCGTCGTCCCAAGGCGCTGTGGTCGCTTTCACCTATGTAACTTATTAGCTCGAATCTTAGGGTTGGATTCACACCTCGTATCTTAGCCGTCCTGGTGCCGACTCATGACTTAACGTACAGCGGTAGGGTCACTGGAGCTAGAGAGGGATATCTGTTACTTTTCTGTACTGGGATCGGAGTTTGGGAGGATAAGCGCGCCTAGCGACACGTACATAGTCAGCTAGATCGGGTCATTGAATACTAGGTAAGGTCATTCTACTAGAAAAGTAGATTGATGCTTGGCAAGCTGGGAATTTGTTTCCGAAATGGCGGTTACTATAGGTATCTATTGCGTGGTAAATTTATTGACTATTCTGATTAATAATAACGGAGTTACCGTACCTTGCAACAATCGCTACGCCCAGGAATACTGGTACTCTCCTGCCTTCTCGCGTATGATTTCTAATCTATATTCGCCCCGGCCGTATGGTCAATTACCGATCCATGCACCCTCGATCAATGGATGGGAAACAGGACTTCTGGGGAAGAGAGCTCCGTAAGAGGGTCTGGGAATAGCTTCGTGCTAAAGTCAAACCATGACGCCATAAAAGCTGTTTCCCACAACGCAGTTTCAGCATCTTGGACGTTCACATGCATCCGCATAGCTGAAAGTAATCGGAACCTAATGGGAACAAGAAAAAGAAAGGAGAAGCGCGAACAAAAACAATCACTTTCTAATAGGAGGGGGGGGTGGCATCATCTTTCCATCATCTGTTTTGACCTTCTTCCTTGCAGGGAGTTCAGGTACTTTGAATCCCCCATTCTCTCTCGTGTCGATACTGCTCTGGCTTCCAACTTGCGTAAAAGTCCCGCTCTTAAACCATCGATCTTCTTCTGCTTTTCGTTTGCGATTGAGCTCAGCTTGGACTTTGGGATCAACCAGCTCCAAACCTTGAACAGGTGTAAATGCAATTGAGCTTGCCGTGCCTGCTTGGGGTCCCAAGGTTGGCCCCACCCCGGACGTGCGCAGACCTTTCGCTTGAAGGACGGTGGCGCTTCCGGGACCAACACTACGAAGTGAGGTAGCTGTTCCACTGAGAGGCGTGGCTCCCCCCCAGCCTTTGTTGGACTTGCTGAGTTTCGCCCTGGTTCTCTGATCTATTTGAGCTGCTCTGATACGACCAATGTTTTCTTGGCCAAGCATTCCTAGCCCAAGAGTCTCTTCGCCGGTTCCATAGCCAACTTCCTGCTCCTCTTTGCCAAACGCAACCCTATTTTGAGCTTTGCGAATTTCCGTCATTGCTACTGCTTCCTTCGCATTCCGAGCCCGTCGCCCGCCTCGTTTTCGTGAGGGTTTATCATCGGGAGCAGGGAGAGCGCGTGGACCCTTGTTAGGTGGAGGCTCCGTTAGCTTCTCTAGTCGCTGGAAGCATTGCCGTTTCAGCTCCTCTCCCATCGAGCCGTCAGGACTAGACCGAGTTACATCGACCCGAGCAGCAAGAACCATTTTAGAAGAAACGATGCGCATTGCTTGACGCTTCAGATCATTTGGAATGCTTTGAATGATTGGCGAATGGTAGAGGAAGCCCTGCTGTCTGATACCAACATTGGTGGCAAATCCAAGGCCCTCTTGTTTCTTTGATCCCTGCGCGGCTAGATTGCAAGCGGGTGTTTTTACAAGTTCTAGGAGTCCACCGGCTTGGTTTAGAAACTGAGCGGCAGTGTGTGATCCTATCAACGCTGTCAGATTTGGTGCGATCTCAGTCAAACGAGACTGGACATTCTCGATGAGGGTCGTCCTCTCTCGATCAAGCCTTAGGATTTTTTCGCAGGTGTCAAGAACTATTCTTAGCTCTGACTCAGTCATTTCTCGCCCGCGCGTAGTCGTCCCTTCGACAGCGACAACCATCAATGAAGGCCCATCCAATATCGACTTCAGGGGCACTCCAACTATATTGTCGGCTGAAGACGCAAGAGTTTTAATATCATCCAGAGGACCATTTTTTAATATCGCGACGGTCTTGGCATAGTCAATAGGATTTGCGATAAGTGTCTCAAGCTCGGGAAATCGGATAGAATAGTGATCGCGAAGAATCTTGTGTAGTCGTGTGAGTTCGTTAACTGTAGACATGGCAACTTCGAAGTCGTTGGCAACTCCTGAGGTCCCGACCATGAGACTGTCATCTTCGACATCTTCATTTTCTTGCATCGCCTCAACGTCAGGATCTTCCTCATCATCCTCGAAGTCCCTCAAGAGCTCTTCTGCAGTCGACATGATGACGGTGGACGAGCCGAGCTATGTCAGATCAACGGCCTTATTAATGTAAAGAAGTGGACGAGAGTATATAACATTACTGTTTTCTCTATCACGGGACCTGGGCTTTTCCACTCCAAATGCTGAGGTTGGTGAATCACGTGATGCTTTCAACTTCAATGACAACATCCAGAGCCTCAGGCGATGAAAACGGTTCCAAGCATGGGTCGTCCACGTGCGGCCCAGTCCCAAAGGGGCTCAGCACCGGATCGGGTGCGCCTAGGTTCCGAGGTAACCAAGCAACACCTTTCGCAAACTAGCTTGAAGTAACCATAAACCAAAATGCATCGCACCCTCGTAACCAAGTCGGTAACGCCAACAGGGAAACACTGATAGATCCATTGCTTCTAGTTATTTTTCTTTCTCAACCTCTGGTCTGCCCCATTGTTTTAGACATTTTGTTCTTGACCTGGTTATTCGACTGGTCTCTCAAGGAATAACTTCTCCAATCTCTTTTGTTGCTTTCCAAGGTGTTTTTCACAATGGAGGCATCACGCGGGCCTCCCAGGGTCAAAAATAAGGCGCCTGCACCTCAGCAGATCTCCGCAGAGCAGCTGCTTCGTGAGGCTGTCGATCGACAAGAGCCTGCTCTCCAAGCACCAACACAACGGTTTGCCGATCTTGAAGAGCTTCATGAATACCAGGGACGCAAGCGAAAGGAATTTGAAGATTATGTGCGTCGAAACAGATTGAATATGAACAACTGGATGCGCTATGCTCAGTGGGAACTCGAACAAAAGGAGTTTCGTCGGGCCCGCTCTATTTTCGAGCGGGCGCTAGACGTGGATTCAACATCGGTAGTTCTATGGATTCGATATATCGAGGCTGAGATGAAGACAAGAAACATAAACCACGCTAGGAATCTTTTGGATCGGGCGGTCACGATCTTACCGCGCGTGGATAAATTATGGTACAAATATGTCTATATGGAGGAGACGCTGAACAACATCTCAGGAACGCGCCAGGTATTTGAGCGATGGATGTCGTGGGAGCCGGATGAAGGGGCTTGGAGTGCATACATCAAGCTTGAGAAACGGTACAGTGAATTCGACCGAGCTCGATCCATTTTTCAGCGGTTTACAATTGTTCATCCAGAGCCCAGAAATTGGATAAAATGGGCACGGTTTGAAGAGGAGTATGGGACTAGTGATCTGGTTAGAGAGGTATATGGACTAGCGGTCGAGGCCCTAGGTGACGGCTTTCTGGATGAAAAGCTATTTATCGCTTATGCCAAGTACGAAGTGAAATTGAAGGAGTACGAGCGCGCAAGAGCGATTTATAAATTTGCCTTAGATCGGCTCCCTCGCTCGAAGTCTCTAGCCCTTCACAAGACATATACTACCTTCGAGAAACAATTTGGCGATCGAGATGGTATTGAAGACGTCATTATTTCGAAACGGAGAGTCCAATATGAAGAACAGATCCAAGAAAATCCTCGTAATTATGATGTTTGGTTCGATTATGCTCGGCTTGAGGAAACTACTGGCGATGTGGACCGTGTGCGCGATGTCTACGAGCGTGCAATTGCACAAATCCCACCTTCCCAGGAGAAGCGGCACTGGCGGCGATACATTTATTTGTGGATATTCTATGCTATCTGGGAAGAAATGGAGAATAAAGATATTGACCGTGCGCGGCAGATAAACCAGGAATGCCTGAGGCTTATCCCCCATAAGAAGTTCACCTTTGCCAAAATCTGGCTCATGAAAGCTCAGTTTGAGATTAGACAGTTAGATCTACAAGCGGCTCGAAAAACCCTCGGCCAAGCAATTGGACTGTGTCCCAAAGACAAGCTTTTCAAGGGTTATGTTGAGCTCGAGCGTCAGCTGTTCGAGTTTTCTAGATGCAGGATTCTTTATGAGAAGCAAATTGAATGGAATCCGTCTAACAGCCAGGCATGGGTTAAGTTCGCAGAATTAGAGCGCGGCCTGGAGGATTTGGATCGGGCTAGAGCAATATTTGAGCTCGGGATCGAACAGTCTGCTTTGGATATGCCAGAACTAGTATGGAAGGCATATATTGACTTCGAAGAGTACGAAGGGGAGTATGATCGAACTAGGCGGCTTTACGAGCGTCTTCTTCAAGAGACTGATCATGTCAAAGTCTGGATCAACTATGCGCGGTTTGAGATTAACATTCCAGAGGGAGATGAGGAAGAGGAGGACGAAGAGGAAAGACCAGTCAGTGAGGAGGGGAAGCGACGCGCAAGAGCAATCTTTGAACGGGCGAATAGGGTGATGAAAGAGAAGGGTCTCAAGGAGGAGGTGAGTCAGAACTGTAATCCCTTCAAAAACTTCCTTCCATATCTCCATATTCTAACCCCATCTTTCATAGCGCGTGGAGCTGTTGAACGCCTGGAAATCTTTTGAGATTACTCACGGATCTGCCGGGGACATCGCCGCCATCGAGAAACAAATGCCGCGCCGAGTCAAGAAGAGGCGCAAGCTGGACGACGATCGCTACGAGGAATACATAGATTACGTCTTCCCAGCGGATGATGCTGCGGCTGCGAACCTATCCAGACTACTACAAAAAGCCCATCAATGGAAGCAGGAGCAGCGGGGACAAACTTAACGGTTTCGATGTCGTGATGGGTTTGGAAGCGTGCCGGGCGATTTCTGGCTGGGGGAAATCTCAGAGAACTTCTATCAATGTTGATATATGCCTGTTCTCTATGTAACGACAGAAGATGGTAATGTTCATACTGCTTTGCATCTGTGTTAAACTTCTTATCGCCGTTTCTGCTTCACCCTGGACACTATGAAATAGTTCTTCCGTCTACGATACTGGTGGAAACTGTCTGTTAGCAAATTATCATTTAATTTTTGGCGGCCTCTATTTGGGGTTGCTATTTATTTTTGTCTTGCCCGAAAGGCTATCATACCCCCATTTTTTACGGGGTAACCCCACGTATACCCCCACTGGTGGCCCTACTTTTCCATTATTTAGCCATTATCAGTTCCGCCTTCAATTTACCCCTTTTCACTTCCACTGCACACAAACAATTCATTAGACTTATCATGGTTATGTCTTTAATAAAATGGTAATGATTTCCATATGGATACATCGAAATCAGTGAAAATTTCCTCATTAGACCAACTTCCCTTGTGTAACAAAAACTAATCATCACTACCGAAGCCATCCCAGGTTTCATAATAAAGTGACCTCGCAAGCCATGCTATCTACATTCGTATCCTGATAAAGGCCGACCTTTCTCCTTCCCTTTCTCTTTCCTATCTTTCCGGAGCCGTATATAGCGTCCTATAAATACTAATATAGTAGGTAGGTAGGCAATTCTACCCTTTTGTTACTATATATCAGGGTTGGTTAACCAAGCACCAGACTCTCAGGTTCTCAACCGAAGGGTTGTGGGAAGAAATTATATACCGGAAAACCGATCTTATTTCAACGCCTGCAGGCCTCCTGCCTTGTCCAGAGTGTACCGAGGACATCGTTCTAGCTGTTTTCGCGAATTCTCGAGATGGGTGCTGCAACGTTATCCACCGCCGCAGGATCAACTTGCTTAATAGCATCGAATTTGTCGCTTCTTGAAATCTCTAGGTCCTCGGGTCTGAGAACAAACCGACAGTTCAGCATGCCCTGGGGTAATCTACCCTCTGGTGCTTGACTACCACCATTACTGTTGTATAGTTGTAATGTATATGTACAGTACACAGCGCCGTGATTGCTGATAACCCGGTGGCCAACTTCTTGCCGAAAATATTGCCATGATAGTCCATCCAATGCGCGATAATATTCTCCGGTGATATAGCCCATTGACGTTACCTGAAGCCATCAAGTATGAATTGGAGCCTTATACAGACTTGAACGCATCGATGAGGCTTTATTGGGATTAGTACGTATATGATGGATGATATTCCATCACTCCTGATTCATCAAACACTTCGATTGCGCGGCGTGTCATTCTGTTTCATAGATGCAGAGGCCTAGCGTACGGGAAAATCGATTAGCTGTGTTCCGATGCACCTTGGGCAGTGATATCAACTCCGTATCACCAAATAGCCTTCTTTCTCACACTCATGCGCTCTTCCACCACCTCCCCCATCGCATGCTAATTCTGCCACGTATTGGGGCATGTTCGGACAAGCAACTCTTTTCCCGCCTTCGAGCAACTAATATCTTTCACATCCTCGTCCGCCGACCACTGCCCGAAGATGCGCTATTGGTGAAGTTCATCGAACTCTAGGTGTGCAGAAGGCGTCCTTTAACTGGTAAAATATGGAAAAAAACACGCGTGGATTAAGCGGCTCCCATGATAATACGATGGCAAACGTGACCTGACAATCAGCTTTACTCAATGAGTTCAATCTCGAGCTATAAATTCAAGTTTCATGAGAAGCGGTATGTTAACTCTCTCTGCGGCTGTTAGGGCGCTCCGGATTGATTCGAATATCAAGGCAAGTTCGTTATAATTAGCAGTGCTCTAGTTCCTATCCACATATTTAATGTTTTAAGGCCCCAGAATTGAGGGAGAAGTCATTCACAGGTGCCTGAAGCTACAATATATCACCCTGACCCTAAATTGCTTGTAAGCACCGAGCTACTCTCTGGAATTGATCCCCGGACGTTATGCCTGTGACGACGATCCTCATTCAGTACTGAAACGTATTCACAGGCAGACATCCTAAAAGCTGGCCCCCCTGACGTTCTACTGGTCGTGCTAATTACTAGGTGCTGCAACTTCGGGCTCTGCAGGCCGATCACGACCCTCACCGAAATCTGGGGGCGTCTACGTGCTTCCTAAGCGGACTACGCCCTTGATATATAATCCCGATATTGGCTTGATAGAAGCGAGGTAGCCAGTAGGAGGTTGAGGCTGAAGTTGACTGGCGCATAAGGGGAGGAAGGCGCTGCAGTGAGAGGAGGGTTGAGGATCTTGGAAGAGAGATATAATGGGCTCCTGTGGAGTAATAAATCAATAAATCAATATGCATGTACAGTAGGCACACGGTCTTTCATTGAATTTTCTTTACTAAGCGGCCTATTAGTTCGATGAACTGGACCTACCCTTGCTGCTGGAGAGCTACATTAGTGCTAGATAAGACCACTCAATAGGTGCGTCCATATAATCAAAGCAAGGCCATATAGAAGTAGAATCCCATCACACAGTTCTCTATCGGGCCCAACTGGGGCTAAGCAAGGACGATGCACCTTAAGGGGCTGAGCTACATACGTATCACCTAGCCAGAGAGATCATTCATGTATTCCACATGTATGGTTGATGAACACTGCGCTCTGGGTCTTTGGTAATAGCTTCGATTAATAAATAACTCACTGTTCTTTGGCACGATTGTCAGTAAAGCGGCCTGCCTTGGAATCGTTGATAAGTGTAATCAACACTACCCCACTTAATATATATAAGTTCCAGCGCTCTAGGTTTCGTGTCGATATCGACTCGCTGAATGGTCGGATTACGAATGTATATTATCTTGTTATTACTCTGACACAAATTATTATAACATCTTCCATCTATTCATCACGAATTGGTATCTTAATTATTAGGACGAATCGCGACATATGGTTAGATATGTTAGATATAGCTCTTGGGGAAGGAAAAAGATTCAAAATTCTATATATAGAAAGTTTGCACCGGTGATTCGGTCAACGATTCTCACCTAAGATGACGCATAGGCTGGTAGGTCATGGGAAATCTATTCTATATATATATACAATATACAATATATAATATGGTAGATACTACACATATATATTATTTGGGGACCCGGGGCGGGATAATAATTTGTTGTGATCTTTTTTTTTCACCCCGCTTCCTTTTGTTGCCCCGCTCCCCCACTTAGGGGAGTTTACTGTCATGCCGTAAAAGCAATCGGAAAAGAAATCCTCAATTTTTTTACGGGCTTGGTGTAAAATTTTTATGCCATGGAATGGTTTGCGAAATCTCTCCCTTGCTGATACGCTAACCTATCGACGTGCCAGACAGAAAGTTACGGCTATTGGCAATATCCCTTTTAGACACGGCGATGGGCTCCTGGGACCTCATTCTTGAATGCTTGTTAGAATATTAGTCTTTGATAATGAAAAGCTACTGGACATATCCAACGGCATCCCCTGGAAGTGCTCCCGAGAGCAACCGAACCTGTACAGCTTGGGAGCCTTGGATGATAACAGAGTTGTTAAAACGTACGGAGCTACTCAAATCTTTTTTTTTGTTCCCAGTTTTTCCGTTAGTACATATGGTTGTGCGTTCGCTGTTCCAGCGAATCCACCCCGGTTCTGTTTCAGAATCTCTGCCTTAGACGGGATACTCTAAGGATTCGATCTAATAATGCTCCTATCGGTAGCATTGGGTCAGGTAAGATGGAAAAAAGGGACACCGTGAATCTCTTATCACCAGAATTCATATACCAAATGTGATTCTAGAAACTTAGGGCTGGTTGCTTGTGGTTTGCTTGTGGTGGGTGGTGTGGGGCCGGGGAATGCCAAAGTCGTTCAGGTGATTGGGGATTTATGCTTCTTTCTCACACAGAGCTAGTTAGTTGACACAAGTTGCTTCAAGAGACTCTTCGTAAGCTCTCGGGGGATGAGAAGCCCCTTGGAGACGACGGCCTGTCGGGACAAATACTACAGGTTTGGAATAAACACTGTGGGCTGAATGATTTTCTCGGGGCGAAGAAGTTCCACCATAGAACAAGCGCATATATCTGCAAGAAGTAAGTGAAACGGCCACAAAAGAATTAAAAAAATAAAGCGTTGGACTGGACCTGTTGGAGAGAACCGGCACTTGAATGTCGAGCTGCAAGGCGTTTGTTCAACAACGGCGGATGCAGGTTAAGTGCAAGGCACGGGAGCTCAGAGAATGTCAAGATCCTGATGGATGGTTGATTAATTATTGAGTCTATACTCCCACTGGCAAGAGCTTTCAAAAGATATCATATTGATGTTACCTTGTTCCATGCCCCGCAAATCCACATTAGTCATGATACATAACCTAGATGACTAAGATTTTACGTTGGTCCAAGTAGGTCTAGTGTGGGAACGGTGTTGATCATTTTATTACTTATTATGATAGTTATGTATACACCTCCATATTGTCATTCTTTATGCAAATCTCATTAACCCCATAAAGCCTGGGATATGCGGATGTAAATATATATCATATATATCATTACGTACATACAACCTGGTGGTGATTCGGTATCATTAGGTAGCTGATGATGGGTCTCGGAGATTATATTCCTGAATACTTTTTTCCTTCCCATTTTCGGGGGGAGAGAAAGAAGAAAAGAGGTGTTTCGTGGTGATGATTGGATTGCAGTTTTAGTGTCACATTTTCTTTTGCACAGCAACATGGACCGTGCGCGAGCGATCATATAGTCACGTAGGACTGGCCTATCTAAGTAATTATTGGTGAAAACTTGGTCTTCGGGAAGCCCATGTGACTACATAAGATGCAAGCTCAAAGAGAATACCAATCAAAGACCTGAAGACTCAAGAGGTTTGTGTGTGATGTTTGATTTTCGCGCCGGGAAGGATCCCTTAATATATCCGGGTCGACCCCGGGATAATATCACATTGTGATAGAACATTCTATCCCAGAAAAGGAACCAAGAGCGCTCTTCAGAGTCTTGAAACGAGAATTTTGTTCGTACCGACGGAGTACAGAATACCCACGCACAAAGTATCCTTGTATCATAAAACTAAAAACCCAATAAATATCCTGCCACCAAACCCGAAAGGCTGGCTGGCTGTGAGCACCCTTTTTTTCTGGGCCGATGTGCCGTAATCTGCACATCCTGTGCTAAAGAACTCGTGCTAAAGGCGTGTTGCAACTAGACTATTCTCTGCAGCGAATCAGCTGGCCGGCCTTTTCCCCGACCGTTCCTGACTAATGCCCATGAATTTACAAGGCCAATCCACATCTGCACTCTATCGTTTTAGTATGACGGATCACTGGGGATGGGTCCGTCGTGCAGCAAGGATTCAGAGGGACAAATCTGTGTGACGCGCGGATTGCTGATGTTGAGGTTGATCTCGAGTTTCTGCTTGTGAGCGATGACGGTGGCTTTTATTATTCTCTGCCCCTTCTTGCCGTCAGATGGGATAGAAAATCCTTGATCACAGTTGGGGGTCTTGTGAGGCATCTCATTGGGCGGGGGTTGATCTAGGGAGGCCGACTCGTTTCGTGGGTCCTTAGCACTGCAACAAAGAAATCCGGCGAATGATTGATTATTATTATGGTACTTCTCCGTACTAATAATAAAGTAGATGTTTAATTCAAGCGGGTGTCATATTGCACTAGTTGAGACCTCCTGATGGGGGGCGGCAGAACCAAATTTGTGATAAGGCATGTACACAGTACATGTACATACAGATCATCGCATCTCCAGCTTAATATGTACTCTGTGAATCTCAAATATCTGGTCGTCTTGATCAAGTGACATTCTGCGAGTGCGCTCTCGGTATCTCCAGGTAGCATTCACTTATGATGTATGGTAGAGGATATTTATTCCCTTGTAAGGGAAACCTTGTAGATAAGTTGAATTAGATATTGGTACCCTCCCGTCAGGCTCCCAGGCTCCCAGGCTTTCAGGCTCCAAGGCTTTCAGGCTCCCACATCGACGATACCTGGAAGTTATATACCGGGCTGGTAGTAGGCACATGTACCGTCCCAGCACTCGATATTATGTTATTATGTATTACATCATGATATGACGACTAGTCAGATGACCAACCATTCCCGGTTCAGCTTCTCGTGAGATATTAAAAATTCATGCACATGTATCAACCTCCGGTCATCAACCCGGTGCAATTATGTAGAATGAATTATGATGATTGAGACAAGAAGCATTGAACCGAAAGAATCGAAGAATTCAACCTGAACTCACGAATCAATGAATTCGATGAATCGATGAATCACTAAATCAATGATGCCCTCCAAGAGGCCGGTTCTCTGTCGTCGTTCGGCCTCCCTGTCTCACATCGCCATCGTCGCACTCCGGTCCCCCCCGGCCGCCTTGAGAACCCACAGAAACACGCCAGTGGATTGAAAGCTGGAACCCGTTGTTTCATCGGTCTCCCACCATCATCAATAATAATCATCAATCAATACCATCTTTTCTCCCAGAGAGAAGGTCTTGTCCTTTCCCCATCCGATCCTATCTTATTAAATTTCTCCTAGACCTGGTGTCTTTGGCTACTAATCCCGGGACGCAAAGCCTCCTATTATTCTGAGGCGGGATGAGCTCTTGTTCTTATGGTGGTGAGTCTTGCCTTCATCTACTTTCTTGCGGTTTTCCTTTCCATTGCGAACGTGCGCAAGAAATATGTCAACCCAAAAAAAGAATTGACCTGACATTGTTCGTGTCACTTACTGACTTACTCCCCCAGTTCTCCCTTCTGTTTGAGCAACTGTGTGACTGGAACAAGTTTGGAGAGGGATTCGTTTCGATATTGCTCGGGAGCGGGGCCGCCAGCGCTCGTACCACCATCCCTTTCTCTGGAGTCACCTATTTGGACGTCGAGAAATCTCCTTGTATTCTGCACAACTGAACGAATGCTTTGCGGCAGGGCCCAAATTCGTCGACCTTTGGGGAAACCAAGTATACATTCAAGAGTCGTTTGAAAACTGTTTACCTCACGGCCGTAACTGGAATAGGCGTCGATATTGATTCTCGATCCGTCTAGTGACAGATCCAACCCCTCCATCTAGCCATGATTTGATACTCTGGCAATCACCCTTCATTCACACCTCTCTTTCGTTGCTGCTCATCGAGTCGGCGCAGGGACGGGTTTGTTTTACCCTGCGTCGACCGATCATCATCCGGTCCGCTTTCGGCTGGGACTTCAGAAGGTGTCACTCGCTCAACATGTCGGTTCCAATTCCCCCAGCAAAACTGGAGGGACGTTGCTCTGTCATCTATAACAACACGCTTTACGTTTACACGCCGGCGGCATTCATGTCCCTACCGCTTGAGTTGCATGGACAATGGACTACTTTACCCATGGGGGAGCCTGTACCCGGCGCAGCATGTGTCCAAGGAGGAATCGAGGGAAATAACAATGATGTTGCGTTGTATGTTGTTGGAGGCCGCTCTAGCACGAATGATTATTCCGGTCTTCAAAGATATCGATTCGAGCAGGGACAATGGGAGATGATCACCCCGGTGAGTCGTGTAACACGGGATCGCCTCCACCATGGCGTCGCCTTTCTCAACGCTTCATCTTCTATTCTTGTATATGGCGGTTCACAGGACGGCTCTGGAGGAACCTCAACAAATACATTCACAATTTCAACCATCCCGCCCTACGGTGTTACTTCACACGTATCGAATGGAGCTCCGCCCGCGATATCCCCTTCACTACTTCCCTGGGATGACCAAACTGCTGTTTTACTCAACGGCGATCCTGAAAATACGGCCGTCTTCCTATTTAGTTCTACGCAAGGCTGGCAGAGATCCAGTGCATGTCTGGCTCAAGGTATCCCGACTCACGTCGGTTTGGCTATGATACTTCTCTCAGACGGAAGTAAGGTTCTGGAAATGTTCGATATGAGCGCATCACCAAATACTGTGAACACTATAGCTTTGCTGGATGTCGGTGGAGTGCCTGCGCTTCCTGGGCAACAGGTTGGAGCTTTAACTTTGTCTGCATCCACCGCTACCAACTCTCACTCATCTAGGAAATTAGAACGAGCTATGACATTGGCCTCCTTTCCTTCATACAATGACTCTTTGGCACCGGTGATTACGCGGAGCAAGTTCTCCCTAGCACAAGGCGCTAATGGGGTGGTCGTCGTTTCCGGTGGAGACGATAGCTATCCACTTTGTATTTTCGACCAAACGCAAAATCGCTGGATAAATGCGAGGAATCTTTTCAATGGGGATACGCAGCCTACCCCATCTCTCTCAAGCTCCTCGACTTCCTCTTTACTGACGACGACTACAACCGCAGATCGAACTCCAACTATATCACCATCATCATTATCACCAGCCGCGACAACTACCCCTACCTCTAGCTCAAATACTTCCCTCAGAACGGTTCTAAGTGCAACTCTCGGGTCCTTTGCTGGATTAGCAGCACTATTGATTATCATTCTGCTGATATTCCGATACCTGGGTCGAAATCAGAGACTGAAAGGGAAGGATGCGTCGCGGAACAATTCCTCTAATGATAAAGACCGACTTAGCTTCCAAGATCAAGGGCTCGAACCTCTTACTCAAGCTGCACGCCCTATGGCACTAGGTCCGGTGCCGTCAGCGGATTCTTTAGCTATAATATCTGGAAGGGTAGGCGGTGAAAGACTTCCGTCCGCCTTTGCCCCCACTCATAGCTACAAACACCCGTCAGGCGATCAGAAGGCGGCGCCAGCGCCAATCCCCATACGCAGGTTTGAGGACAGTGTCGGCTTGAGGTCTGCATTTACAAATACTGCCACTACCCAGTCTCCTTCTAGGGGTCACCCCCGAGGCAACCGAATGACAGACGAAGGCTGGAGCGAGTATTTCAAGGACAACAGTGCAACGAATCTCGTGGAAATGAAGTCCGCTCGATTGACAGCGTCCTCCGATGAATCGCACGAGACAAGATCGGATTACAGGAGTAGCGTGTGGCCCTCGATCCCTGTAACTGGGCTTAGGGTTTTAGACGGGCCGCCTCAGCCCCTCGGTCAGGTACCGACAGGCAGTCTGAACACAAGGTCATTGTCATCCAACGAGCTCGATGTTCGACGCCAGAGCCACTCGGCCAAGATTACCAGTGTTGATTCGCTAAGCCTTGCCTCCAGCGATGGTGATTATGATTTTCACACTACCAGTGCCTTTCCGTCGGGTATCCCTCCCAGCCCTAACAAGGCATCTTCCGTTCAACCCCCACCAATACGACCACCGAGCAGTGATTACACGAGCAGCAATCACACAAGCAGTTTACTAGCCTTAGGCGATAACCGCGATACCATTGGGCTAACAGACCGGCCAAGAAATCCACCGCGTGGGTCTCAGTCTAAACCAGGCGGGTTCGCATTTCAAACCTATCTCAATGGACGCTTGGGACGCAGCAACATCAATTCGGATATGAGTTGGTTAAACCTTCACTCCATGTAACGACCTCCGAGCTTGATCAGCTGTATTCCTCCCCTATTTTTTCTTAACTATTTCACTTTGTCAAATGCCTAAAAAGCCTCCAAGGTTGCGAGTTTCACTCTCTAGCCAAAAAGAACTTTTTTTTTTTCTAATTAAAAAAAATCGTTGAGCGATGTTCCTTCATACCAAGATTGCTTTTCCCCGCACTAGCTGCTTTCTCTCACTTGATTCCGTTGACATGCATTGTCATTCAGCTTTGGTGATACCTATTTCAGCATCACATGGCGTGAGAACTCTTATCTGTTTAGATATTCACATATCCGGAACTGTGCTCTTGTTTTATTTCGTTTCTCGCATAGCTAATACTCCTTTTGTTTTTTCTCATTTACATTCTTCTACTTCCCTTCTCGTTTGCCTTCTACTTTCTTACCCCTTTTTGGTTTGGGGGATGTGTATATGTATATGCGCTCTGTTACACATTATTTATTACCTCACCCGAGTGTCGAGTAAATATTTTGTTCAGCATTTTTTTCATGCGTTTCCGGATATCACCATACGAGGACTTCCTTTTCTATACCATCATTTGGCCGTAGCTCGATGCTACTTGCCGCGTTCTACTCTTTGTGTTTCGATCTAGCGGATGGCACTCGTGTTCGAGATGTTTATCGGTCGTGCATGTTGGAGGGCTAGTAATGTATCAATAGCACCTTGGCCTACAGGAAGGAGGAGTTCTAATAGTCAGAAGTGCTGATTTGAATGTGTTGGGTTTAATGTCTGAAGCCTTCATGTCATCGTTATCCCGGCGCCTGGAAATTCGTTGGGCTGACTGGAACCATGTATCTTAGATGTATCGTAGCCCATCTATCTATCAGCAGAGCCTACCTTACTAATAACTCGATGAGGTCTATGCCTCACTATCCGATGATCCCGTTCGAATTTCAGCAATATATCACCGAATATCCCTACATTCACCGTGCACTTGGGTGTGGTATACATTTCTAGAAAATGACCACGAGGTATATTCGTATACCTGTCTCCATCTGTATTTATTGGAAGAACAACTTTGGACTACTGTACATACATGCATATAAATATTCAAGTGGATATTTAACTACATCATATTACTAGCGAAGCAAGTTTCAAGAGCTTTACGTAGGTGAATATAAATAATTAATCTTACATTTTGATACTACTTTTCTTTCGCTTTTCCCCCTTCTTTTCTTTTTACCTCGTGAATCGAGTATTTAGGGAATCTGTGGTCCCTTAACCTTCCCGCAAGTTAAAGAATTTTTTCTACCTAGCCGCTATTTCCAATCCTACTTGGGGTGACTAGCTATGTGTCAGCCTGACAGCTAAGTCTCTCTGTATGCGGTCTATTGTGTCTACCTATTTCCTATTGCCATTGGTTGATGTTAAGATTGGAATCTTACGTAGGTTCATAATTCTTATCTACTGTATATATAAGGAGAGCAGAGCGGCTGTCACCCCTGCTTTCTCTACGGTGTGGACAGAGCTATATATCCATTTTAGAGATAAATATTCAGCAGGCTAGTATACCGGGAGAGACGTAGGACATGTATAATATCAAATCGGTGAGTATCATACTATCTAAGCGATATATGCAAAAAACTGATATAAAAGGATATGGATTTTTTTTTTTCTTTACTTTACCCCGTTTTACTGCTTCGCTTTTCGATTTTTTGGCTATCAAACCGACCTGTATGCCTGAAAGATCTGACAGAACTCATCGTCTACAGACAGCGTTCCTCAAAGAAAATGGGGCGAATCAAGTGTACAAATCAAATATGGCTATCTCTATATTCGACAAATATAAGAATGAACATATTTACTAGATATATTATTATTAAACTAAACCACTCAACTAAAAAGAGGAACCTAGGCTACTCAATATAAATAATACTAAATTACTTAAATAAATAGGAGGCACACGCGCAGGTTGACATATTTTCTATATGTTGGGTGTAGTGGTAGCCTGCACTACTGGAAAGCGAGAATCCTGTAAATTAGCTTTGCTGAATACTTTTAAATCCTCTTGCGAAAGGAATTTTTGTTTTTTTTTTTTTGGAAACCCAAGGAAGGAGGTTAGCTACGTAAGAGAATGCGATTAGTAGGCTTTATCCAGCCGCGGTGAGAGATTATCGTACCAAGGGCATGATCCCTAGAGAGAAATTTGCTAGAAACTTCATTCCATGGTGGTTAGCTGCTAACCAGAGGTCAAGAAGCAATTCCCAACGCTGAGAATCGCTAATAATAATGGCACCGGCCAGTTAACTCTTGATTCCGGCGATATCCACTGAAAACACAGTATGTACTGTACTCTGGTGAGGCTCGGAGTAACCTCACAGAGATAACAAATAGGACATAGCACTATAGAATGATTGTGATGCTTGACGAATTGGGCAAGGGCATGAACTTTTGAATTGGTTGCTGCTATTTAGGCAGCTCGATATCCATCAAGTAATAAGAGCTTAGGTTAACGTCTTCATCTCCAAGTCCAATCACAACTTATTTATAGCAAACAAAGCAAGCTAGGTACCATGTAGCCCTATATTTGACAGATATGAAAATCCCATGTTTTGTATTTTGTGAGGAACGCCGACCACAAATAGATTTTAAGGAATTGATGTCGGTGGGAATATACTTTATGCGATGGAAAGATCCGGATTTCGAGCTGCTTTAAATGTTAGCCTTTTTGTTCTAAGGGGAGGGGTCCTATTGCTTTACATGTTTATGTATTTGAGCCACGTAAAAGCTTCCGGGGGTCTAGCTGCCAGGCTCATTATATTCCTAAATCTAGGAACAAATACCTTCCGCTGGATATTGTGTCAGATCAATCAAGGAAGCCAACGAGACACTAGGTGAATGAATATAATAAGAAGAATAGAAAAGTTTCCTTGGTTTATCAAGCTGACGTAGCCCAAAGATAATACATAGACTTGAGACGAATTATCCAATAACAAAGGGGATTCATGACAACTTGGCTGACTGTTAGTATTGGCATTAGAATACATATATGAGATACTTTATGAATTGGATTAATAAGATAGGTCCTTTGTATCCCATCTGTTTCGTAAATAACCGTACTAATTGGCACACATTAGGGTTTAGGCCGTCGACGTTCCCTCGGGAAACATGACGTTGATTCCAAATCAAGAAACCTAAAGGAAGAAAGCTTGGGGTTAACGAAATTGACGGATTGGCTCTATCGATGTCTTTGATCTGCCATTGTACAGCTGGATGCTATATATATATATATATATATACATACACGTGAACTGAGTGGCAGAGGATGGAGATCCCTCTTTTTTTTTTTTGACTCCTAGTATGACAATAGAAGAATTGATGAGAAGAAAACCCGTGAATCCGCGGCACGAATTATGGTACGCTAGAAGAGATATATCTTGCTGCAGCACCAAATCCTGCAGGATGATGTGGATTTGTAGGGAACTGGAGGCGGACATACGGTAAAAAGACGGCACAACAAATGCCATACATTGTCCGGTTAGTGTTATTCACTTGGCCTGTCTCAAGAGCAAGAACGAAGCAGCCGAATGTAGCCTACGAACGGGCGCAGTTGCTGGACTTCAAGTGGAGCAATAACAAGTAGGGAAAAAAAAGCAATTCTGTTCATCAGGGTCTAAGCTAAACTCTTCACGGTATAATGCATGCCTATCGCCGCCAGATACCTTATGATGGCTTACATATGCGATGGGACGCCTACATCTATACTGTATCTCACACAAGGAATCCCTTATATGTATAGGATATGCAAACGATATGCATTGATATGTAACATACGTCTAATGACATTTTACCTAGACTTACATATGGTTGCATACCACTACATCAATCCTTTTCTGCATACGTCTAGACCAAGTTTGGGCCACTGCAAACATATGCCAAAACTTGCGGTGAGAAAATTCAAGACACGCCAGGAGCGGTGAAAAGAATCTCAAAATTTCGCTTACTCATCTCATCATAGGCGCCCTAAAATTCCCTCTTTCCAGGCATGCGTTGTGCCTGTTCGGTTCCCATTGCTCTAAGACAAAAGGCAGTATCACCTTACTGGGGGCCTCCATGCGTTATATAGAAGCTCTGGCAGGGTGTGCTATGTGCTGAGTGTGTATATATGCAAACACGCGGACAGGCGGGTAGACGGGCGGAATTACTGACATACATCTAGAGCCGACCATTAACTTTGTGGTAAATAAAGCACGATTCAATTCGCCGCCTCAAACTGTCCAGAAAGATGCATAGACAGCGAAGCCAATAGATTCCTTCATTCGTTTCTCCCAAACTTTTTTGGAACTAATAATTAAGGTGTTGGACTATGATTTATCGTTTCCAGCACTGTCGTCGCTTAGGGAGGCTTATTGTGCCAAGAGCTGCCCAAAATCACATGCCTTGAGTCACCCCTTGACAAGACGGTAACCCCTTTGAGAATCAAAAACTTCCAACCATATGGCCTCCCGTTTTCTTGTTTTTGGCAGGCCATTGGAACTACAGATAGCGTTGAGTTCACTTATGGATTGTATAGACGATCAGCTTACAGTTCCGAGAGCCTCCGTTGACGTACGTAGACTAATACTGCTCGTGCAGTCCTGCATGTATCATTCAGTATATGCAAGCTCTCCATGTCAAACTTAGCTCAAGCTACTAGTTACAGTCGGATCGTCAAGGGAAGGATTTTCTCCCCGGGTGGCGCGACTGGCGATATGCAAGTGTTCATTTGGATAGAATCAAATAAAATCCAAGGCAAATTCGCTGCACTATCTCGGACTTGGCTAACATCATAGGTAGGACGTTCAAGTGATTTACTTGGGACGTTTAAAATTTCAAAAGCAGCGCATTAGGGCGCATGGGCGGTAATTCTCGAGGGGAGTACGATGATATTGTAATGGTCAAGCCATTTACGTTGAATTTCAAGACATCCCCATAAGCCCTGATGAAAAGAAGTAGCCTGTAATGCTATCTGTATATGTATACCAACACGAATAGCCTTCCGGTGGAAATCTCTCTAAGGACCCTCTTTTAAAACAGGCACGATTAGACATGTGAAATTATTATTTACAGTGATTGTGAACATGTCAAATCATGATACTCTCCCCATAAGTGGCCCAAAAGCATTCGAAGGATTTGGGTCGATCCTCTAGTAGTAGTAGATTGTGACACAACTTTATATATATCGGCCTTCCGATATTGTATCAGCAGGCTTGCTGATCAAGTTAACCTAAGTGTTTGTAAAATACTTTTCTCCTTCACATGTATTTCGACTCATTAGTTCCTTTACCCAAGCCTATGCTTAGCTCTGCGGCCTTATTAGCTTGTCAGACTTTTTCGCTCCTCGAATATAGTCTAGAACAATGCAGAAGAGGACCGGTAACTTAGGATGGGAGATAGCGTACATGTAGCTATAGAACGAGTAAAAAAATAATAAACCTCTCTAGGGACATCCAAGCATGCTGGTGGAAGGAATCTGTCGACGAGGGTAATCACTAAGCGAATGGGCCGTCTTATATAGCCTGGATTGCATTTTCGTCTACAAGTTGCGCAAGATGAACAGTTGATAGGGATACGAATCGAGTCATATCTTGGGGGGTAATTACAATTTTTGATATAAAGTACATTCTATATCGAATAGATGCAGACATGAAGCATGTAGTCTATGTAAACTACTAGCGAGGGCGTGTGCCAGACCTGACTCTTACACCATTTCTTTGATGTATGTGTAATTACCAAACTAAACCGCTAGACTGTAACAAGAAATAAAAACTTAGGTTACTCAGTGCAGTTTTGAGTGGCTTGTATGACAGCAGGCGCGTGCGAAGGTTGGCAGTAGTGAGTCATCTGGAGTGGATTTTGAATGTTTTAACCGGGAGCAAAGTGAGAAGCAGCGTCAAAATCTTAGATAATATGCACATAAATATTCATAGCCATCCTGGTGCTCCTTTGATTATCTACCTGGACATCTGCACCCGAGCCCCACCGTATAGGTGCCATGTCACGACGTAATCGCTGCCTTCCCGGCGTTTCCATCCAAAGTGATGGAGGGATTGTACCGATCCCAGGGGATCAGTGCTTCGGCCTTTGCCTCAGTAAAAGCCCTAGCTTACTGAGGTATGCAGTCATGCGCATATACATATGAACTAAATAACTAATACCTGCTCATCGAGTCATCTTGCCATGCTGTTGAATGCCAACCTTTTTCTGTCAGCATTGTGTTTTAGTAAGCTGGAATCTTCAGAAAAGAATAACGGGGGCCGGACCTTATACCATTTTCATCGTCGTTAAATATGTCTCCATTAGTAGCCTATAGATTGCAAGATTGGCGCTGATTCGTTTATCTGTATAGCAGGTAATAATATCAATCTTGTGATATAGAATTGTACAGTATATCCTATCGAGCTTCTGGCTTTTCTTTGAACTTGTCATTTGCGCTGAGTTGTTTGATGTTGAGCCTTCATTTCCAATTTTGGGATTATTAGGGATCTGCTATGCGATTCGATGACTTCCATTGTGAGATTGAATGGGGAGCGTTTCCTGTTGTAGATCATGTACAATATCTATAGAGCTTAGGAGACACCGCAAGCATTTCAATCAACCTAAGCTTTTGGTCATTTATCCCGAGAAGAACATTGCTTTTGAGTAAGTGAGGCATAGGAAGGAACAATTTGGAAGGCAATTAGCAGTATAGCTGCCTTATTACATAACCTATGAAAAAATGGAAAGAAACGCCAATCTACCACTCATCCCCTCGCTCATTTCCTTCACGGTCCCGCCGTTCTATTGACGGATATAGTTCGTAATAAGCAACGAAATTCTATATCAATAAAAACAAGTCTACCTCTTAAACTTCCTAAGCAATGATGATCACTGGGTAAGTAATATCATTAATGTAACGTTATTTAGTAGACATCATAATAATGGATTTTCTGAGCCTGTGGACTTACAAAGTTGACTAATGTCAATCTACGTGGCTGCATAGGAAAGTGTCAGAGATATTTGACTATATACAAAAGGGAACCTTGTAGACTACCAGTGCAGTGCAGTACGAAGGATGCTGTTCTGCCTTAGGCTCTAACACGGAGTAATGCCTTATTAGGCTTAGTCAGCCCGCACCTGACGGCGGTAGGTGCAGTAAATTGAAACACTGAGTGAAAGAAGGTAGTAATTTTAGGTGTACATAATATTGATGTAGCTACATGGAACAGTCGGCCCGATGCGACAGCCGCAACTTGCCGGTCGTACGAACAGTGATGAAATAGATATAGTAATTGAACCGGGTAGCCGCGGCCGAATATAAGCCCGTCAGTCGTAAGGGAGTTGGTTAGATATGGATGCATTCAGTCGAAACATCGGAATCTGCTACTTAGTTCTTTACCCCTTTACTGTAGAGCCTGTACATGTACTGTACATACATGTATATGATAGTACATGCCAGTACTTACCTAGGTACCTGTTTGAGTGGGTTAGTCCCTAGGTACTGCATGACTAGTATCGTACTACGACTGACAACCACATGGTTGGGAGGGCGTGATCGGCACGGGGATCATCATCCGTGCAAAAATCGTTTGAATCTTATAAATTAGCCCTAACTTGAATACTATTGCAAAAAGACAAGAAATCACCACAATTTCTTTCTGGTATATCATTCCCAACATGATCTCACGATACTTAGTCCATTTTATCTCTGACATGCTTCCTTAATGCACTTCTCCTACACCACAGTTAGACTCATGAATTGAACAGTCTATATCACGTAAACCAAACCAACCGCTTTAGGCCAGTTTAGCACCTAGGATGAATGAATGAATACTACATACTACTAGTCTTATAGCGCAAAAAGAAACTCATTAAATGACAATAAAATGGTCGTTATCAGAATAGCATCGGCATTTTCCGCGCCATGTGGCGGTTTTTTCTTTGGTGCAAAGATCGACCGATTTGTATGGTCGCTAATTATTATACTAATCTTCTGATCAGACCGCGTTTGCCAAGCGCCAAAAGCGCTGATTTTAGCGCAGGCCAATTGGGGAATTCGTGGCAAGCGAGCTAGGTGCGTCACGCGCCAAGTAGGCAAAACACAGCTGTTTAATAATGAGCGCAAGGGACTGCATTCCGCTATCGCGGTGGCTGCAGTGCAATGCTAAAGTCTGGAGACATTGATAACAAACCCAAATAACCTGCTGCAATGTTTCAGTCCCAAACACCGTAGGAGGTGGGCTTCTCCTGTAGTAGTAGATCAAATCTCGAGTCCAACTATTTGATCGTATTATGTTTAATAGTAATCAATGTATTTTACCTGTTAATGTTACTAATTTCATGATTTTGCGTGTTATGCTTTCGGGAGCCAAGTTAGGTGGGCTGAATTGAATTGAAGTGATGCATTTTATTCCCATGGTATGACGTGAGCGGAGCACGGAGTTGCACTATCATATCAGCCGTCCATATATACGCCGCTAATTTCCAGTAAAAAATGTATTAACATTGGGATTCTACCAGATAGAGAGGGATTGCAAACCTGTTGAAACATCGAAGAACACTCCAAGGGAAAAAAGAGAAAGAATTAGAGGAACTCGAAGCTACTTCGATTCACGTATTTTATTTGTTAGGGAGCTCACTGTCAATTCGAGTTAGGGTTTATTTTGTACGAAGTTCTAAGTTAGAGTGGTTACCAACTATTTTGTACTGTTCTGTGCATATCACAATAGACATATATTATAAGTATGTTAGCCATCGTCTAGCAAATTGCCTAAATATATATGTAACACAACATTATCCCGCCAAGAAATGACTGGATGATTGGCATTTCCTAAGTTGCATATGAATATCTGTTGCTCTCTACCTATGTGGTTAGAACAAGGCCCGTCCCGGGGGTCGTTTCCTCTCCCCTATTTATAATATATAAGTGGTAGCTATTAGAACATATTTCCTAGCCAAGCATTTGGAATTATCTCCTGGACTAGGATGCTCAAAAACGCGGTGAGGATTGATAAGAAAATTCCTTGGATATTTAGACCGTCGGGAGATTATTTTCAGACAGGTTAATAATAATGACGCGGGACTGTTAAGTATTCAGCCCCCACTAGCTGAGCCAAAGATTGAGCACGGGGCATATTGAGGTCCTTGACCAACCGCCGGTTTCAACATTTCCTCCTTCGCCTTCGAATCATTCTAGTGCGGTTCTCCGCGTGGCCAACTGGGGTCCGCCACCGCTCCGCTTTGAAGAGGCCTAGTTTGACGAAGCAAGCTATGTATGTACTAACTCCGTAAAGAAGCTAGTATGTCTATCTTGGTGGCGGTTCTGAGCTAGTGGATAACCTAGCCTAATTCGGCACAACTCAATAATCACAATGGCCTCTTTAAAGAACGCGTCTATGGCAGAAGAGTCGTTTGCTCTCAAATCTAATCGATTGTGCACTGGAACCTGGGCTGCATTTCATATGATGTCCACTATATAATAACAATAACTCTTGGAAGGTTCGTTACTCGTTAGGCCATAGCTACTGAAACTACCGTGCGCCAAGAACATTTGTTGCTCTTCGGTAACGCTCACTAGTATTTGCTTACCCAAATTAAATTTCCCAACACCCAAAAATGCCGCTTTCTAAGAGCTCATACGAACAAAAGCAGGGAATATTGGAACAGCGACTCCGTGAACAGTTCGCATGAACAATTGGCCATCTAGAAGGACAGATTGCAGGGTCCCATCCCAACAATATCAGTAAGTAGTACGACATGCTGCTTGATGCATGCGCCGATTGCTTGGCTCTTAGACACGACAGGATGACTTCAATATTAATTAGGACCTAACCATTACGAGTGTAATATAATTGAAGGACTGGCCAATTTTGAGGTTATAGTGACGGAAAACTGGGGATAGTTGATTTTTGAATAAAGCTAGAGTGTAAGAATTCTTTTATTTTCGTGACAAAACGTCTATAGACAGCAGGAACAGCACTATACTAATGTGCGCTATGTAACGCTGAAACCTGTGGCTTAGTCATAGGAGCTTATTATATTATTACATACAAACTTGGCAAGTCGCGATCCCGAGTATGGAGTACGATGATTCAGCTAGACCGTTTCAGGTTAGAGGTCTGACAAGATACTACTTAAGAAGCTTCGCTTCGACTTCCGATGGCTACCTTGAGGGGTTTTAGGCATTCGAAGGCGCGATGAACGTCTAACATCATTGGGATGTTATGATACAGTATTCTGCAACAGGCTCATCTCGACCTCCGGACGAGACAAGCCTATAATAGCTATAGGTAGGTCCCTGCACAGCTGCTATTCGATAACATGTCAACGTATAGGCGCATGAAGGGGGTGTCCTTTGCGACGTTGAGCTCTACGAGATGCTTGGTGGCAGAGGACTTTGCAATTCTCGAATTCATTATAAATCGTATCCCAATTTTGCGCGAATAATATTAACGATTCCTAAGTCCACGAAAATACCAAGCAATTCCGTCAAACAGCATATCTACTGACTATGATCTCTCCCAACAAGTGTGTTACGTATAATGGTTGCATTGAGTCAACCACAGAGACCATCAAAGATCATCAGCTTCTCCACATAGTTTTTATAATCGCTTCAAGGATCTGATTTCAGTTTTAGTCAATTCTAAGCCCCGTTTATAGACGGATAGGGTCATTTGCTAGTTATTCCAGACGGGAGGTACAAAAAATTCAGGAACCAGTCAAGCGTTAGGCGAACCCTGCCGAGACTACGAAATCACGGTGGCACTACGTATGGCGGTTTTTTTTCCGGTTCTGAACGCCTTGTCCAAAACCTCATCATTTGTACAATTTTCCTACACTTCCGTACACGGTATTTGCCACCAGGCTTGCTTTATAAAGCCCATCTATACAACTATGTTCAGATTCGGTTTTATCGTATATTGCCATCTTGCGGAAACCTTCGCATAATGGAACTAGGATGGGTGGCCTCTTGTCGCATACTTCATCAAGAGACACCGTCGAGTCAAGACCATTAAAGAAGTTAGCATTGCAAGAATCGGGCATCGGTTCACCTTGATAGCCTTATGTAATTTTCATTTAAATAATATCTGACAATTCCAACAATTATGTGTGATTAGCAACTGGAAAAATCATTAGAAGCCGTGTAATAACGCTAATGTTACTGTTGCTTTCCGAAGCTGCAAGGTTAACATATCACGTGAAAGCAGTGCTGAAAGCAGCATCGACTAAGGCGCAGTTTTTCCTGACTTAACAGACTAAGTATAGAAGGAAGGTCTAATTAAGAGTCATGGGAATATATGATCGCCCCTAACTCACAAACATGCGCGTCAAGGTTTCAATCATTTTCAAGAGCGAGCGATCTTATTGACGAGCGAAATTACCTCCCAAGGAGCTGAACTGGAGGGCCAAAATTGAGTCAGGTTCATCAACTTCGAATGACCACCGGGGCGAAGGTTGTTGATTTCCTTTAGCCTTACTCCTGTCAGAAAAAAAAAAGAAAGAAAGAAAGAAAAAGGAAAAGGGGGACCGTGAAGATTGGACAACTTGATTAAGTTTGCGGGCTTGGTTATTTGGGTGTGAACGCTGCGGTCTCGGTACGAAAGAGAATTATCAGTGCTCTAAGAAAGGGTATGAAGAATGGGGAGATGACCATAGTTTCCCGCAGATTAAGGACCAGAGTAAATAGCACAGTTGACGCAAATAGAGTGGACCCATACCTGAAGAGCCGATAAAAAAGGCGGGTGCTTGTGAGGAACGTATCATAGGACATGATAGCACTGTCAACCGAGCCACGTGGCAAGCTATGCTGCTATATGGATCTAGGATCGCATCCACTAGGGAACCCATAAGATGAAAGTCGTTAGTCGATAATAATTGATCTTCCTAGCTATGTATAGAGAAGAGTAAACATTGATATCCCCGCGTGTAACTGCCGTGTCTGCATGAGCAATTAACTGTTAATTAAGGCGGTCTAAATGAAGTTTTAGAATATTAGCGGGTTATTAGGGATATCCGTAGTGATTTTCGAACGATCATACATATGACTAGGAACTACGCATGTTCACAGTATATTAGATCCAGGGCAGTCCATTCATTGCCTATGGCGTAGTCACTCTCAGCTTCAAGAAGCTGCAGGCATGAGCCGCAATAATAATAAATCTTGTCTTTTCACCCTGAAGAATTTGTAAATTATCCGTTACTAAAGGGCCCCATATGTTGAGGAGCAAAACATCCGATCCTTTGTGGCACGGTGGTACAACCGTTCTATGATGAAGTTTAGTTACTTTAAGTGGCCATATGCTATGTTTAATATAGACCATGTGGGGAATACCTAAACCTAGGGCCCTATCCCATTGTCTCATCATGATGGCGATCACAAAAAACTTTGCTAAATTACTATAGGATATGCAGAAGCGATGTTATGTAGAAAACCTGATACTAGGATCATACCAGAGGTTATGTCATACTAATTGAATACCAGGAGTGTTAGATCTACATATATTAATGAAAAATCTTACCTCTTCATGCTTTGGCATAACTGCCACTCAAGGGGAGAAAAAGGCCCCTGGCCTGGTTGATTGATCATCGAAATTCTGAATTGGATTCGCTGCTTTCCATACCAGAATCTTATAAAGAAAGCAACCATCGTGCCCCCGAATACCAAATGACAATACACTACTACTATTTTGTAAGTATAATACTAATTATGTGTACTAATATATTTATCACACGGACAAATTACTAGACCGTACGGTATCATGGGATATAACTTAAGCGGTGCACAGGCTACAAAGCGGTCAACGATGAGCAAATTTTTGGCCATTGATTTCTGATAGAACTACGAGTAGTTCTACGGGTTCAAAACGGCAGGCCCCGCTACCTTTTTTAGAATTACTCCCTTCTCTAAACCCATTCTAAGGTTAGTTAAATATAAAATTCTGTGGCTAGTTGTGATATCACAGGTTCCTAGTAGTATATATGAGATTCTAGTTCTATAAGGAAAAGGCTAGTGTCACGCGATCACTAGATAAGGGTCCGCAAATAACAGAGCTGAACACGATCAGTAGGCGAGCAGTCGACTATTTTATAATTGGATTAGTTCAGCAACTAGCCACCATTGGTCGAAGATACATATCGTTCATACATACATACATGTACATTACATTAGCTTCCTTGAGAATCCCATTTTTGAGACCTGGTCGGTGCGCCCAAGTCCATCGGAGACTTTTCTTCACCTTTGCTTAACAAACAACCTTCTCAACCTAATAAAACAGTTTCCAGCAATGTTGATAGGACGCCTTTCCTCCGGATTCTCCTCTCCACAGCATACGTAGAAACGCCTTTGACTGGATTCGTCGCATTTTCTAAGCAGTTCCAGGCTGCTACGTAGTTAGGAACAGCTCTAATTTCTTTAGATACGGCGCCCAAACACGAAAATAAAATATATAGCTATAGAAGAAAGAGCGTACCGAAGAATGTGGCAAACTTTCTTATGATTATTATTATATTCGTAAATTGCGGTTGCGCCACATGCTTCGTCCTCTTAGGTTTTGGCTCATTCGTATCATTAATCATCACTCGCCTTCTTACTTGAAACTAGGTATACGAATCAAACTAGTTAGTAATCCGAACGCGAGTACGAAATACTACTATGGTACTATTCGAATGTAGAAAATGCCAAGTGCCAAGATCATGTATCGATCCATAATTTACCAACCTCAGACTGCCTCAGATCTTACTAATAGAACCGTCACGTGCATGGGAGAACAATTCTGCCACTGTCAGAGTTAAATAAAATATGGCTGACATGAGAAGCTATAGCAATTAATCTGATTCTTGACTGGATACCTGACCCGCTTCCTTAGAGCGTAGCGAGGTGACAAGTTAGCGTCTAACGGATGTCTCAAGCCGAAACCCTAACATCTAGTTCAAATACGGTTAAAGGTTGGAAGATCTCACGAGCCTATTTTGGAAACAACAACCTTGGCCATAGATCTAGTCAGTGTGTTGTTCCGGAAAGCGTCTTGAAACGAGGTAATACATCTCCCGACGGATAGGTCGCATACTAAAGTTAGGGAGATAAAATACCGCCACGCCGCTGTGGTTGGATGACTTCTAACCCGACGTACGCGAGCAGCCTTAAATGCAACGTTAAATAGCATCATGAAACACTTCCGTATCTTTCAGACGATAGATCCTCAGGTGCTTGGATAACCGCCTGCAGCCACAGACGAAGGAGTCCTTCTACTACTATGCAACATTCCTTTGGCACCATTGGTTGAATTGTTTAGTATGATATATGTCGACTAGTTACTATATACTTACTCAATATTACCCCTATAGACTTAGTTAGATATTATCACTAAGGAAGAGTCACAAATGAATAATAGAATGTTCTCGTTTCTTCCGTATAAGCAGACTACTAATACTCACTCTAGTTGTAGGTTGATTAACTACCGGGATCCTCCAAAGGTTCGATTCTCCTTGTAAAGAGAATCAATTCATATCGCATGTACATATAGCACTCTAATGTCCAGGTTTCTCTGATCGAATTACTAACACAGCCCGTCCTGTGTCTAGATTAATTCTCACTGGTGTGGTTGTGGTATCACGGGTTGGAATGATAAGGTCCCTCGCAACAGTCACTTTTCCAGGGTATACTGAGGCGGCTTGCTCGCCCCTGCCTTTATTGGTTCCATGGCCGAAGTGCTTCGCAGGCAATCCCTGTATTCTGATAGCCCTACTCCAGACAGATCAACATCAGGTGGATAACAAGGCTGAGGCGCTTCCCATACTATCAGAGCAGCCTATCTTCTTCACGTCTGCAATGGGTGACAGGGAAATTTACTGTAGTTGTCCCTTACGATCGCAGTCCGTACCCGCCATACCGGAATCGAAACTGTCCTTAAGCGACAGTAAGAGCGTTTTATCTCCAATCATCCAATTGCGGCCATGGTCAGCGCGATGCAACGATGACTCTCCACTATATGGAGCACTCATAGAACAACAGGAGTCAATAACATGGCCCATCTACCGTCAGATATTATCGGTACTGTGAATCTGCTATGTTCTTCTAATAATGGCAAGGCTCTTCTGACTCGATCAGCCACCCGGGCGGCCCGGGCCCACACAGTGGTGATCGATTAGTAGGATCAACCTCACAGTGAGTTTTATAACAAGAATTTTAGGGTCATACTTCGCGCGAACCAAGCAATGCCGGCCCTCTCTCGGAGTAATCATGACGACTAGCCTTGATAGCCTGATTATTTCTTTCTCATACTTGGCAGAACCCTTGCCTGGATCTAATGCTCGCCACGTTCGAGCTAGGGTCATTGTCCGCCGTAATTCGGTCATTTTTCTCCAAGGTTTGCCGAAAGTTTGCCGGCGCTCTGGCATGATTACCATTAGAGGATTCTTGCTCGACTACAGTTCTTACAAAGTCGAATGGGGCTAATCATTCAATCCCCCCAATCGCACGTGGCGGCCGGTATCGGGGCGCTTCAGAAGCGACTCAACTTCCCGTGTGCTATGGCCATCTGCCCCTAATTCTCCGAAGATAACCCGTTCGGTGGATCTAGACACTAACTTGTTCTGCGGGCCTGGGGACTACCGCAAGCTAAATCGATCAGTTATCGCAAAGAGAAGCCATAGGAATCACCCAGGGGCTTGCTTGCTCCGCTGAATTACTGTAGTGATCCTCACGAACTAATATGAAGGGGCCGAGACTCGAAAGAAGGACGAGACTTGGGCTAGGCCACCGAATATCGAATACATTCTGGATTATTTAGGCTGCATAGTAATATACATACAGCAACCCAAATGTAAGTCGGGTCGAGCTGAAAAGACAAGGGACAAGTATGAAGAGTCTTGACGATACTAATAAATGAAAACGTTTCAATAATAATAATTATGAGCATGGTGGCGATTACTGAGCATGCAGGGCATGGTGGGGATTTCGATTTAACCTTCTACGGCATACGAGCGTTCCGCATAAGAGAAAGCAAAAGCATATTTACTACGAGATCGATATAGAATAAGATAATAACTATACATAAGAAAGAACTTAATGTTTCTTGTTTGGTCCTCCTGAATTTAAGTATACACAACGCCATGTAGTAAGGACGTATAAAGGGTTGATCATTATGGCAGCTATCAACAAACTCGTTGATTATTACTTCACGGAGGGATTCGAATTATTGAGTTGAAGGATAAAAAAAGATTCATTATTTACGAGGAAACAAAAAAGGGCGAGGCCTAGTGAGGCTGGGTGGACAGATTCTCCAGGGACTCTAGAGCAACAGCAGAATACCCACCTCCATGCCAATAGAATGACAGCATCGAATGAGGCGATAAAGTGTAATATGCCATCGGAAAGTTGGTGGCTTCGTCCTATATTGTTAGTGGTTAATCAATACTGTGATCCTAGAGATGTGGGATACATGTATACCATGGAAATGGATCTATCAACCTGATCGGCTTGTTTATCACTTTTTTTTCAACACAATTAAATAGGAATCATATAATAACAAACCTTAAAGAAAGTAGATGGGTTACATATGTATATCGAACTATGGACCACATGCACCTATCAACGGGAAGGAAGGGGAAAAGATTCCTGCATGAGTCCCGTCTAGGATTCGACGATAATGAAAAGGCGGGGGCGGGCCGTTTGCGGGAAACCCTACGTATACATATGTATGGAGATTTGCAGTGCCATGATACTACTCCTATATCGTGCTTAGTATGTAAAAAATGATTGCTAAACATGCACTACAGAGGTTATGAACATTAGTACCTCCTCTACCTGCCTCACTGCAGTCGTCCTGGTTTAATTACGTATCTATAGCCTCATATACATATTACATTGCACTAGGCATGTACGTATAGTAATCTGTACATTAGTACATACATCATGTCCATGTGCCTCTGATGGGTTACATAGTCGATTAGCTTAACACTAAAGCAGAGTAGGTTTTATCCCGCCTTATTAAAATAGCATTATAGTTGGTTACTAGTATTACGTGATTGCGCCTTGGTACAAGTATATACTGCACACTCCGTACTCGGTACGAAAACGAATGTATACTAAGGGCATTGATGTTGTATAGCTCTAGGGAGAGGTATGAAACTGGAAATACTGATGAATTTGGTAAGCAAACTGAGCCCACTCACTCCAGTTCTCACTACAGCGTCGTGGAGGGGGGTCCTCGTCCTAGCTGATTAGAATATATCGGAGCGTCACTTATTAAATGTTCTACCTACATATATCGATAAATGGGGTTAGCTATAGTATATACAAGGTGAAGATTATATACCTTGTACCCATGTAGTTACAACTTATTTTTGAGGTCACCTCCAGGTAGGGGTAGCTAGAACTCAGCGGAGTGGCTAATCCATGCATGCATTTATATATACGTATACGTACACTTAGCTCGGGTTTATATAAGAATCAGCAGTTCAATACCCGCTTGTCGCCAATTCGGGAATGCGTGCCCGGGAGATCCTTGAAGATATCGATTCCTACCTAATATGAAAGAAGGGGGAAGAAAAAGGTAGCCCCATCTGACAATTTGGCATTGACAATCACTCTTTTTGTTTATCTCCATCGTCTATCTGACTAGTTATAGGATATTGTAAATAGATTAGAGGGTTCAACGACCGGTAACAGGACTGTGAACCACGGGGTCCATGTGGTCAAACTGCTACAGGCAATTCTTAATTCGTACCCGTTTGTGATGAATAGGCGTAGATCACACACTATCCTTTACAGCTACATCGTTATCTTAACGGAATATAGGGAAATAGGTATGAAAAAAAAAAAAAAAAAAAACTAAGGAAACAAAGAAATCAAATCGAAAAGAGAGCAGATGAGGTAAGATTAGGTGATATACATACCTAGTACCGAAGTTATTTTTAATTCCTTCTTACCTTCTAGAACTGGATCTCTACTACACGCGCGTAGATTTTCATGTTGGGACGAATAGGTGATCAATGGCACCCAGGTATCGGACCGAATCAAATAAATGTATGTGACTGATACAGTTTGAATGAATGTTAGAAGTCAAAAGGATTGAAGATCTGGGTATATTATAACACCGGGTATATACTAGATAGAAGTACCAGTATGAAGTAATTACAACAGTACATACATACTTGCATTCATAATGTATGGAAAAGGAGGCGAGGCGTAGTGTGTAATGGAAAGTACCAAACTAGTCCTGTATCTGCCCCTCATAGGCCAGTTCCATTAGATTACATAATATAAGTATTGGCATAACTACTTTAGTACTAAGGTGATACTAGGTTGGTGGGATTGCTATAATTATGTATTCAACCATTCGGAGTCCATACCGGTGATTGGATAGAAGTAATTCCCCGTATTGTATCATCTGCGCTTTTAACTGATGTATTATAATATGATAATAATATGGTCATAACTGAAGGAAGGGGCTTCCTCCTTTCTTTAAGCTGTCGACTAGAAGGTTCTACGTGGTGTGGCCTATTATTGGCCATTCGGCCTATCTAGATTTCTCTGGTATGCTATACATTGCATACGATTCCCTCAAGATATTGCAGGAAACACCTTTGTAAGTCGAGATCAGAGTATTAGAAGCTACCTATAAGTATCCTACATGGCTATTATCGACAACAATTTAGGTTCGGGTCAACATAATAACCCTATTTGCGATCATGGTAGTGCGATCACAATCAGTATGAAACTTCCGGGTAGTAAGTTATAAGCCAGCAGACTGACCGACAACTGGGGCGGCAAGTGAAGCGCCCTTGACATGCTATGACAGATTATATGGAGAAGCCACGTGTTACTAGTGAAAATGCTAATTATCTGCTAACATATTGACCTATATTCCCCGATCGCGATGTTTTATCATCACCACGGGTTTTTAGTATTGAATGTTTTATATAAAGCCAAAAAGAAAATGAAAAGAATAATAATTGATACCATCACTTGGTGCCATCATGTTTGGGATGTTCATTTGTAACATGGTTATCATACTAATACATAATAGTCCAGAGGAGTCCAGCCGACCAGAACAACAGGCTACTTTCATTTATTGATTCAGACTAATCAAGATACACATAAACATAGAGATATACCATTTCCCCAAATTAGGATCCCTGAATTCTAGAGATATTGAGGCTATCTCGAGTTACCAAGTACCAATATTGAGTGTATACATAGAATAGTATTTGTTACACAAACCACTCCTAGGCTACTAGCTATAGCTATTCACAAGACAAGACAGAACAAGACAGATAAGTTTGGGTATGCGATGTAGCGCACACTGGGAAATGGATAAGTAGTCAGATGCTCACCCCCCCCGCCCAAACAGCTACTGAAGGTTTGTTCACTCTCGGGGAGCTGTCAGATCGGATGTACACGAACCAGGAGTAGGCCACAGTGCCCATTTCACAATTAGATTCAACTGAAATTGGTAGTGCTGATCGCTTATTTTAAATTTTTTTTTTCTAGTCTGGCTGACTACTAGCACTATACTGTTTATTTGGTATTCTTACATAACTTACCTGTGATACCGCCTTCTATTTATAATAATCATTATTGAGGTCTTCTTTGTGTCGGATATACTACGTATGTGCTTATATATGGGGAGGGTTAGTATGGAACTTACTCCTTGCCACGTGAGAATAGTGAAGTGTTTAATTTATTTTGACATCGGTGACACTGTGAGGCTTATTGACCATGTGATCCCCTGGGTATGCTCACGTATACATGAATCCTTTCAGGATACTGAGAACCCTTTGCGCCATCATGATGAAACATTACTGTAATTATCACTATTAGTTATGGAGACTATGTATCTGTTTCGATTAGAGCTGCATCTTGAAATGGGCAGTGCGAAGTTACTACTAGTAGTGTGCATGCACTATGTATGGCATTCCTTGGGAAGATATTATTGTTTGTCACCATACCGAATAATTATTATGAAGGGTAATCACAGGGGTAATTTACATAGGCATGTCTGCAGCGTTGCCTTCGACAATTTCGACGAGCTTCATTGCCTGGGGTTGATTATTTCGTGAAGCTTTGACATCGCAATCGGTGTCCGTAATTACACCCAAAAACATGCCATATTCTGTCGAGTAGAACACATCGAGGGCGAAACTAGTTCTGAAGACCCTTTGAATTTGCCTAGAGAATATTAGCCAACGACGCTGTCGCCCAGGGACAGCGAGCGTGGCAACAAGGTCTCTTTGCCCCAACTACCCCAGGCTCAATACCACATACGGGTCCAATTGGCCAACAGTGGTAAGCGTCTTTCTTAACCTAAAAAGCAACGAACTGGGGGGCCCTGGCTATGATCTGCTGCACCTCATGGGGCAAGGTGGCGCGTAAAGAAAGTGAAGGTGGGCGAGAGGAGGGGCCACGACATCTGGCCTCCGGGTTCCCCCGTAGACAACAACCTGATTCAAGCGTCCAGACGCTGGGGGACGTTCGCAGAGAAGTCCAAGCGAGGATGGTTAGATAGAATCTCCGTGCAGGTTAATATCCAATCACCAATGAAGGTATCTGGATTTCCCAGTCGATCCCAGACCCCTGTGCGGAGACTCCTCTATTAACAAGGCGGGCCAAAAAGTGATGCTGTAAATCAGAGGCTAGATCGCGAGACAGAAGAGCTTGACCCCACAACGATCAAGCCTCGTGAGCTGCGCCCTGACCTAGAGTCGGGGGCTCTCGGGGAAGCTGAAATTGAACCCTGCCAGAGACTCTGTCTGGAGTGCAGCGATTCGGGATAGAACGGCCGACAAAACTGCGGCGGCATGAGTCACGTTTTTGTCGAGAAGGCTCGGTCTTGTCAGTGTCAACGAGACTGGAGATTTTGCCTCCTCCCAAATGTCTACTGATTTAGGATTAATCGGTGAGGCAATCCACAGCAAGCATTAAGGGAGGCGGCTGAACAGAGTAATATCAGCAATGCCTCCGGACCCGCCAGGCTAGCTAATAACTCGGTAGTCGCTCGTGCAGGCTGGTCGGGCTCTTGGCTTGGGCTGGCTGACTGACGACTGATCTATGATTGAATTGATTCTTGGGGAGGGATTGCTGACCCCATCGGCCTCGAGATAGAAAGCCGCTGACAGCCTACAAACGACCTGCGTTCTAGTCACCGCGGCGGTTGCAGCTTAGTCTGTAGCTATCGTTGCATTTCAGTCGACGTAACTAAGATTTAGTAATTTTGTCCGCCCCTGTATATGTACATACATACACTCTACTCCCATTCTCATTCACTACGGTCCACTGATGGAGACGTTCTCTGTGGGTCAAACGAGGTGACCGGTATCATAGCTATCTTGATCTGCTCTTGGCTGTGGGCCATAGGTAGGTGGTATGTTAGGGGAGGCTGCGTGACAAGGGCGAGCTCGCGGTGGTTTTACTAGTTTTATTAGGAAAGCTAGGCGATGACCATTGACTAATATGGGAAAGGCTAACCTTCCTAGTAGGGATTTAGGGCTTCGGTAAGTTGACATCTCAACGGCAACCCACATTTTCGAATTGGAATGGAGGCTTCTACTAGCACCGAAGACTACCGACCGAGAACGGCATAGAGCGCCAACCGCTAGACTCCATGGCCGAGCTTCTGATAGGACATTCCGGTGACTCTAAGTTCAAATTTCGGGTTCTGTAGTTATTCCATCTGACCCGTGTCAGCATGTAATGTACATGTACTGTACAATGTACATGCACATACATACCTATCGGGCAATTCGATGACAGTCTGAACCTGATTAGATGTCTCTATCATGTTCCTACCATCCATTCTACGAGTATCGGTTGACCCGCCGTTGATCATTAATTTATGATCTCACATTTTTCGGGTCTTCTCTCGCTTCTCCCCTGACAACGCCCTTCAGCTTTCAGCCTCCGTACGATCACCAATTAAGCAAGATGTAATTATATGAACTTGTAGGGTGTAGGTATCTACGTACGTATATATGTATGTATGTATGTATGGGTATAGTATAGATAAATATATGGTACTATACAGAGATTTGAGTACCGTTAAAGTGGCCAATTGTCCACATGTCGGTTGGATCTAACGTGTGTACATGTACATTACATGTCCAGAGAAGTTTCAACCGACTGATCATAGTATGCGGATCCTCCTAGATGAGGCATAAGGCAGGAATCCTGCCAAGAGTCCCAAGACCTTCACTATTCCGTGAAGGATTATGCATTGGGTGGTGATAAAAGGGTCTAGTGCCACGCCGATGCGCGTGTTAGAGTTTGGGGACCGAAAGCCACGAGTCGGAGTGGATGAGAGAACTAATATGGAAAGAGCTTTAATGACAGCAACGGCCTAGAAACGACAAGAATGCCAGGGGTTGGACCCGGTCATGGCTAAAATCTAGTGGTGTACACGACAGCGCCACACGCTGTGCTGCTGTGTTGATTCTCAAATGCCGTTACTTTCAAGGGGAGGCCATGCTGGGCGGTTGCACGATGCATGGGCTGCTCTGAATCCATGACTCCAGACAGAACAAGATCTCGTTTCTTCTTTCGCCACTCTTTCTAAGGTCCTCAGCATGTAACCGCCGTTCGAGAACAACTGCAGGAGAGCAAGCCCAAAGTCTCCATGGCGGGGATGAGCAAGGCACGCAACCTGAGATGAAGTTTGGGTTCAAGACCCTACCTGTTGGGAAGCTCCACCACTGCTGGTGGGCGACCAATGTGCATCCCGCAAGATTGCCGTTCTGGCAACACCACCCTTGAAGATCGGCTAATCAGGAACAGGGGATTCCGCCTAAAATCACTCACCTAGAACTCTTAGTACTAGAAGTATACCCTACTAGCATCTATACTCCGATGTGGCGTGCCGTATTGCTGGTGCTTTTCCTCGGTTGGATGACCCTGAATGAGCCTCCCCGAAGTTGCGTAATGTGTTTGATGCGGCTTAGTTAAGGGGGGGGGAAGAAGGGAGAGTCAAGACGCGCATGCTGAGGCAACCGGAATTTAAGGGGGGGGAACCCATTGATTATGAGTAAGGCACATAGTTCCTGTAAAGGAGTATGAGAGTTATGAATAAATAAATAACCGTATTATGTATACTTCTGAGTTACTACCTAGGTACCTAATTCGATCCATATAATAAAGTAGTTAGTTACTTTACAGTACATATAGTTAATAAATACTGTTAATGATAATGATTATTACAATTTAATTATTATAATAATGACAATAACACCAATAACAACAATAAACAACAACAACAACAACAACAACAACAACAGCAATCACAATAACAATAACAATAACCAAAAATGATAATATTTAACTAATCATAAATCATTTTGTGGACCGTCGATCAGATCGGCAACAAGTTAGGGCTTCTAGAAAGAAATGGCCGCCTATGGTGTCTCGGGAGATTCACATTCTCCGTGTCCAGAGCAGCAGGCGCGGGTTGGTAGCGGGGCGATGATCGCTCGGTTAAGCATCCATTCAATTCTGACTCGTCAACCGTCCCAATCCGAAGCTCGTGTCGCGCACATGTCCCATCAAAAAGATGGAGAAAGATGCAGGACGAAAAGGGCAAGACAATGTGCGGGGCAGACAGGGAGAATGTCCCGAATGGGCAGCGCTCCTCATGTGGTCCTCCGTTGTATCCGCTGCATCGACCGGCCGTTTTAACCTGGTTGAAAGTTCCGCCAGGCAATTCATGCAGATAATCTCTAACGAGCCAGCTCAGGGATCCCGAGCAGACCTAAGGCATGTTAACGAGACCCTGGTTTTTCTCTACATTGCCTCTCTCTGCAAGCAAGCTCAGCGCGCCTTATCAGCCTATGCCTATGTCTGATCCTGGTAATGAGACCATCCCTCTTAGTCTGTTTTGCGACTCGAGAATCTCCGCCGTACCGCGACGGTATGTAAGAGTATTATTATGATGGAACTGACTACTCCCATCGAGTGTCCCCGTATGTCAGCCTGGATGTAAGTCTGTACAGCACATACATACATCCATCCCATCCATCCATCCTCCCCTACGCCGACTAGGAGGGAGTAGTAAGGACTAGGGACCGCCCAGTTACAAGTACATACATCACATCATACAGACACAGGGTAGGGTACCCTAACTAGGCATACAATGCAACTCACTACTACAGGCTTTTCCTTTTTCTTCCCTTCGAAATGGTCCAAGACACCAAGTAACTCCTCTCGACTCAAAAAGTAGGTTCATCTCCTCTTCCTTGTGGATCAATTAGCGCCGAGGTAGACTACCACTACCGGTCATAAATATAATCAAGTAGAGTCCGCCATACTGTCTGCTGGGAGATCTTCAATAATACCAAATCTGCGGGCCAATCTCAACCTCCATCGTTTCTCCTCTCTGGCTGAATCCCTTTTCCAACTCCTCGCCCTCCCCGTCCCCAGGCTATATGACTGAGGTTCATCGGTCTTGATCTCGAATCTACCTTCATTCCTTGACACTGTATTGGAGCGCCATACGGGTGACTCGCCCTATCGGTGTGGGATCCTATATAAATAATATCAAATTTCCAGCCCTATAACAAGAGATCCGCAGGAAAAAAGAAAGGAAAGGAAAGAAAAAGCAAAAGAGACTTACGATTGTTGAGAACTTCCGGGGGAACAATACGTATCAACGAACATCAACGCTCCAAGAACCGTTGGTTAAGCCGCAAACAGCCCCTCATTCAATCTGTAGGTGTGCTATCCCGTTCTAGTACCCACGTCGACCCATCCATAAAAACGCATTTCACTGGAAATGGCCCAAGGTTGGATTTCTTCAAGCGGACATGGACTAATTCCAAATGAAGGTCGGTTCAAGATATACACGGGGATCGGTACTGTCTTGCCAAAAGCTTTGATCGTGAATCACAAACGGAGATGGCGACTTGCCAAACAGCTATGGTATCCATTCTAAATAATGACGACCATCCATCTTTTGTGGTACGGCCTCTGCCAAAGCTATCCAAACAGCAGTCTCCATCTTTAACGTACTCGCCTCAATCGACAACATATGACTACCGTTACAGCACCTCGAGCAACTCATATCGAAGCTCATCCACATTGACACCCCTCCGGCTCGACCCACTATCATTATCTGGTGCGGCACACTCTCGCACTCTGGGACTGGCCGATTATTCCTATAGCAGCAGATCTGGTCCGCTCTCACTTTCTCCTTATGCCACCTACACTCGTGGGTTAAGCCAATACCCCTATCCGCCACGACCCCTAGACCGAATTAGCCAGGATTTACCCTCTCCGGTTGAGCCTCCGTCACCACAGACCTCTTACGGAAGCCCGACGGATCTGTCTACGCCAAGAGGACACAAGAAAAACAAGTATCCCTGTCCGTATGCGGCATCTCACGGGTGCAGCGCAACCTTTACCACCTCAGGCCATGCCGCACGGCATGGTAAGAAACATACGGGAGAGAAGAGCGTCCACTGCCCTATCTGCAACAAAGCATTTACCCGGAAGGACAACATGAAACAGCATCGACGGACTCACAGAACTCATTCCGAAGAGACTCCCACTCGGTTGGATCTGGATAAAGACAGTAAGGAATGGGCAAAGAGCCGGGAAATGGCCTATAACAATAGCCGTGCAGGCAGCCAGTCTCAATCGGACGGGGATGATTATTACAGCGTCAATGGGTCTGCCTCGCCGACGGAGGAGAGGCCCTATGGCGCTTCAGAGATTTTTCAGCAACAACAACTGCGGCAATCCAGAGCGCGTAACGACAACAAAGAGCGTAGCACGCGATGGATCTAACAGAATGAGAAGAAAAAAAAAAGCAAGGGCACCAGGAAAAAAAATCTTTTTTCAAGTAATCGTAATGCAATATCTTGGATATATGGGGAGTTGATTTCTTTCACGACCGGGGGGCGTTTTTATCATGTTTTCCTTTTGCCCTTGAACGCTCAGGCCTTGAGCACGGGCAGCCGCAGAACTCCCAAAAAAAGTAACAATTTACCGTTCTTGCTGGGATTGGGCATCTTATATGGGTTTCGGTACAGCATTATCTGTCCATCATGTAACATGGAGTTTATCGAATACGTTTTTCCTTGGCTGTTGGGAATTCAGTGGTGTTCTTTGCCGCCTCTTGCTTCTCTTAATTCTGTTGTTATCGCCCTGCATATATACAGTCCCATTGAAGGAGGAAGGAGGGCATTCTCTCGTTTTTTTTCCTTCTCTCTAATTTCTTCTTACTTCCTAGATAATCTTGGGTATCAGGCAGGAGGTTTGATGATATTTAGCTCTGTCTTTACTTTTTTTTTTTTTTCCTTTTCTTCCTGCTCTTCTCTAAAGGAGTCCTCTTGTGCTTCTAGGGACTAATTTGTCATCATGTATTAAATTATTATACCATACTGTAGTATGAAATACCACATCGAAGAAGAGGTCAACAGAAAGCAAGTAGAAGAAAGAAATGACGTTCCCCTTTATTATTATCAATATCATTAACTAGTCTTAGACAATCCCAGATGCCCCCGTGTTTTGTCCTTCCTGATCTAATTTTACATTTCTTCTTTTTAGTTTCCTTCATCATTACCCTCCTTCATGACATGATTGATCACACTCATAGAAGGCTAGAAAGATCATACTAGCCCACATATATGGCTACACCAATAATCGTGTCCGACTCAAGTCAGAGCAGAGATGCTAACGTAGTAGCGGCACTATCATCCTTTCTCTTCCTTTCGTGTTATTCCATGCAAAAGCTTCTCGCCTCACTTTCAGTCGGAGATCCTCCCCATTGAATATGTATACTGCACATAGATTAGTGGTTTTCATACAGTAGCGTTCTCCCTCTCTAGGTTATCTTCCATCCTTCCGTTTGCACATGCACGCACGGCGAAAGAGAAGGAACCTATTCAGAACAGGGAAGATGGAAAAGATAAAAAAAGGCAAATGAACTTGCTACTCAAACGCTAAGGAATCGCTTTCTACAGGTTACTATTTTGACTGATAAACGAAGGCTAGGATCCTTCATCCGAAATTCTCCGACCCGGCTTGCTTTACTGCACTCAATCTGACCCTCTGTTAGGCTATATACATAGCTTAACCCATTTTGACCATGCTAATTTATTCACAGCAAACTAGTATGATGTGGCATGAACACATACTGGCTTGCTTATCACCTCGCTCCACTTCTTGCAGGCATGCATACATCATGTATGATGGATGTCTGTATGCGTGAATTAGTAATGGGAGATTAACTGCATTGATAACAACACCCTTATGTAGATTTACATCATATAAGTTAATGAAGAAAGAGAAAAATGGAAGAAACATTTTCCAAGGAAGTCCCCATGGAGAGATACAGTTTTTCATGAAGTCATACAAACTAATAAACCACTCGATGTGATGTCATAGAATGTGGTCTACGGGATAATGATGTCCATGGTTCACATTGATATTATTCTGTATGGATAAAGAAAGTAGCTACCTTGTACTATAATAATGTATTACGCAAAATGAAGTTATTATAGATTCCACCGTACCAGCTTGCCAAAAAACCAAGTACACAAGTTACCAGACTAAAGAGCCTTTTTGAATTGCGGTTGCGCCGCAGAATGGATTCCGATGCCTCAATATATTTTACTTCGTTAACATGGCTCGCCAGTATCCAACATCATAACCACCAAATAGCACTATAAGCTAATTGAAAAGGTATTACTAGCCATGTCTCTCATCCTTAGATTGACTTCTTTTTTTTGTTACGGGAAACAAGAAAGCCCTTCATTGTTATTATCATTTATTTTTTCTTTTTTTAAAAAATTTCTTCAGTTCATGTATCATAGGGAGAAAAGGGGGGGAAACCCCCATTATTGTCAGAAACAGTCCTACTCACTTTAGAGTGAGATAGCTCATTGTCGTGCACACAGAAATGACAGACTAACCAAAATTTAATAAATAGAATAATAAATCTCTCACATTTTATATCTAGATCTAGAATGGGTGATGCGCCTGTGCCTCGCCATCGTCACGATAGATAATGCATACATTACACTTTCGTATATATGCCCTATGTATGACGTACGAATGGGTGCATCGTTTCTCCCTTCGTTCTTCGGAGAATGACCCTTCATGTAATGATGGTATAGTGGTTGTTATTGCCACATAAATCCACTGACTTTACGTTATTATTCCGAATTCTTGTATACCCTATGTATGATGTATGTACAATATGCATTAGTAGTATACAATGCTGCTCGCCGCTCCTGCGGGTTGACCCTGCCATGCTGCTGGGGTCACAACTCCGCCAACTTGGGCCAGGAACTAAGGGGAATGATAATCCCTATGCTCAGACCGGGGGGGGGGTGTCTTGATTAACTTGATTAATATATATAATCTCCATCAGGAGCTGATAATTATATATAATAACAATTATCTCATTTTCGCCGGTGTAGGATTTCAGCACGGATTCGACGTCGAAAAGATGTCGAATAACTGCAACATTTTGTTTTCTAGGGACAATATGGATTTGATCATGGACATGCGTTACCACATATTCAAAGTCTCCACTCCAAGTATCGTGTTCGGTTGTATCTTCAGATTGAATTTAAGGTAGGGCAAATTGATATATCTTCTCCCTTCATGCATATAGCCGTCCACAATAGGATCCCCAAAAGGGTGATAAAGCAGGATAGTAGGCTGAAAAAGGGATGGAAACCCGCTTTCCATCCATTGAAAATACAAACATAGGTGTTGTAATGACTAGAACGTCCCCCGGTAACCAACGATAGCTTTACTTGTTCTCCGATTGACAAGCACTACATTGATAAAATAGATCATGATAATTGCGAGCAGCCCCAGATACATCTACTGAATGAATTATTGTGCGTAAAAATGATGTCCTCACTGATATTTTCTGTTCAATGGATGGATTCTACAGGTCCAAATATCATCATATAAAGGTTGTCTTTATAACTCATGGTATTGTCAATGTGAATGCGGCTTTGTAAATATTATACTCCTCAGTTCATACTACCAGTGACAGTCAGATAGATGGCTTTTGATATAATCGAGTGAAAAGATATATTTACAGGTGCGGATTTACGAAATAATGCGGAAACGAGTTCAGAACGAAGGGGGGAACTTATCATAGCTCTTCGAATTCGGTTGGCTGTTAGAATAACGCATACTGTAGGCTCTCGATGCCTAATACTTAAGTCAATATTCTCATTATATGGTAGATGTTCCCACGGCGTTGTATCAATTCTCTTCAACCGGATACTGAACTACCTTGATCCTTTTACGCCGACGATTTTCCCAAGCAATCATAAGCTACATTGCACAAGGATCGCCGGTAATAGCATCAAACTCCCCTTCCTAGCCGCAGCACCCACGATCGTTCCCCTAATTCAGAGACTTTATGCTATCAACCTGGATCAGGGAATATTGCTTCTGGGACAGCTGCTTACCTTACTGTGAACCAATGCCTATCCTTCCTAGTGTACAATATATGCTAATGTATATATTTCACATTTTAGCAGTTCACGGGATAAACCGCGAAAGAATATAATGGAGGAAGTATTAGAGTTTATCGACGTCATATTTATATCCTATATGAAGTAGCATGTTTCTCGATGCATGTAGTACTACATATATGTACATGCTGTACCTAGGGTCCTAGCTATACATGCAGGGTTACCTCTAGTATAGAACAACCTAGATTTCGTAGAGTACATGTATGTCATAATGTAGTTGCTAGAGTTAGGACTTTCCTAATCCTTTTCTTTTTTCTTTTTCTTTGCTTTTGGGATTTGTAGGATCTGATGACAGTTGTCAGCTGATGTCAGATTCGAGCCATTCATACTATATATATACTATTAACGTCCTGTCCGTCGAGATGCCTATTATCTATTAGACTATTAATGGCAACCCATGTGAGGAGTTCTCAATGTTTCAGGTTAGCGTTGAATTTTAGTACACTAAATTCTTTGTATAGAAAATAATATTCAGCCTTCTGGAATCTAACAGACTTGCCTGCATATGTAGTAAGCAGACTGTGATATGCATTGTTATTGGACGGCAGTCTAAATTACATCACAAGGACCTCAAATGGGTATAAGGCATTTGTGCTCTACATACTCTGAGTCATATGTATTGACATAGCACCCGGGTAATTGATCAATGATCTATACGAACTAAAGTACATATATAGAATATCCCAGACATAAGTACTATTTCTATGGGTATATAGCCAATTCGCGAGTTCTAAGTAAAATAGGTACCATGTAAGTACCAGATACCACCAAGTCATTATCTGATTCAAGGGAGAGATGTCTGAAGGAAAGTACTTAAGTGATTTCAGTTCGGCTTTGGACATGTTATATATATAGTACAGGTTGTCCCACTAGACCCGGGGCTGATCGGAGGCCCTAGGAGACCCGCGGCCAGCTATTTACTGGCGTTGTGGGGATTTCGTAAAGTACTATGATATCCATGTATGTAGTCGAGGCCCAAGGATGGCTGCTGGATAAGGCAAGGCGCAAGTCACAGTCATCTGTCAGCTTTCCTTATTGCAAGGTTATGAGTACAAGATGTACATGACATACACATGTATCAAAAACACTACTACTATAATCTCATCATTCATCTGGGGTTGATTATCAATATTATGATACTCGTAGCGTGTATAAAGATTTTGTCTAGTTAGAATAAGATTTCTGCGCAAACAATGCTATATATAGCTTAGCTTGAATCGAGTTAGGCGTGCGGAAGGTAGAGGAGTGACGAATGATAGGTAAAGGTTTCGACCCCTAAGTCTTGGGCCTTCTGGACCTCTCTATGTATCACAATCCAACAGCGATCTCCAACTTGGCCGTTTATTTATTATTCTCTTTGATTCTACGAAGCTTACTTGTCTCGTGGTTTACAGAACCGCTATTGCTGGAATGCTTTTTTATTTTATTCAAACTCACCAAGTATACATGGGCAGATTTTGTACCTTGTATGACGACCCTATTAAGTCTTATAAAACATGCCAACCCAGCATATCTCACGGCTGCTAATCGCTCAGAAGTCTTCGCGAGAAGCAGTACAACAAATAACATCAAAATTGGCGAGTAAACTACACGTCAAATATTTCCCGTCCGTCCCGCCCTAATTTTGTATCGACACTAATTCTACATATTTATATCTTCTCGGGAAACCCCCTCAGCTTCCTGTGCTCATATACCGAAGCTTTTCTTAACTCCTTTGATAGAAACAAGGTGGCTCTTTCTCCCTTTCAAGCACTCGAGGTAAGGTCGGTCTTAAAGCCCCATCGGAGCCTAGACGAATGGAGATGATAAAAGACCAATTGAATGATAATGCCGTCTTCTGTCAAGAAATCTCAGAGTCTACCTCGGGTTCTGTTGACTTGGTAAAGATAGAAAGGGGTACAGTTCCGGCGGATCAAAACCCGACCCCGAATCCGAGTGAAAATACATCAACCATAAACTCTTATAACTTCACCACAACCACATAGTATTTAATTCTAGGACCTAGGACTTTTAGTTTAGGACCTATACCATATTGCCTGGGTTTTACATTTCTAGAAAGAGGGGTGGTTGCATTGTTATAGCTTCTGGAAGTTAAACAAGTTTGTATTAAGCCTTCCCAAAACGTCCGCACCATGTTGGGTATAGTCACGGTGACTCGCTCCCAGTCTCATAATTTCACACCAAGAACAGGCTCACTTCCCCCCACCCTTCTCGTTCCCGGCTGTGTAAGCTTCATGCCTTATGACACTTGGCAGCTAACTGTACATATGATTTAAAGATGTCGCCAAGGAGCTACAGTTGAGAAGTCAAGCGTAACATAGACCTTACATTTTATTACTGCTGTCTCTCAGCACTAAATCAGTGCATCAGAATGGCACGGCGAAAAAGAGCAGTTACGGCTAGCATTAACAGTGGGAAGCGAGTGAAACATGGCATAGAGAATCGAAGAACAAAAGTGACAAGTGCCGCTCAGAGGCCAGCAGTGGATGAGGATGAGATCGTTTTGTGGGGTGATGTCCATGTTGAAGAATCGGAGGAAGAAGTGGAGAATTCAGATAGCGAGAAGTTTTGAAGATACAACATATGATGACGAACTAGCAGGAGCAGAAGAGGGAGGCCACAGCGATTGGTGGAGAGCCAATGATGTTCAGAGAGGAATGATAGTAAGATGCAAGTATGAAAGGGTTGCACCCAAGTCACACGAAAGAGCGTTGCGGAGGGGATAACAGGAGGAGAAACATAGGAGTTGATGGGGACACCCCCGCTGAATTTTTTTAGTATAAGCCTAAAAAACGCATATTCTACAGCCAATGTTACTACTAACACTTGTAGTGTCAGCCGCAACATTTCACTTTATGCGGACCCTCGGTGGCTACGGTAGGGACCGCAAAGGGACGCAAAATGGGGTATGAATTGGCGGCACAGCTCTCACTTGAATGATGCGGGGACCTATGTGATGGCGGTCCCAGGTTGACATTGTCAGCCTTGGCGTAGATGTCAGCGGTATCAATTCAGGGCGCCAGTGGAGCTGGGCCAAAAGTAGGGTAGAGGTAGAGTAGGACCGATGGCACAAGGTTGAAGGCGGCTAGTAAGTAGCCGGCGTAACGTTTGTATCGTGGTATGAAAGTATGGGGGGGCCTTTCCGGTAAGAAAACACTTTTTCAAGCTAAAGCGGCACGCAAGGCTTGCGTCAAAGTACAGCTTAAAGGCATCGGAAGACCAACGGCCAAGGCGCTGGATATCGCAATCGAGAATCCCGTTGTCAGCAGCATGCTGGGCCGCCCCCCGGCGGGAGCTGTGGCCTGTGTAATGGTCTGACTGAGGGTCGCCGATGGCTTGAAGACATTTGCGGAGGGTATCCACGAAATAGTTGTACCCGAAGGTCCCCGTGTCCGTGCGGAAAAGGGGAGCCGATGGCGGTTGCTGATCGACGTGAAAGAGGGTCCGAAGTGCCGACACTGGGCATGACCGGTTGCATGTAGCAGCCAGTATGATCTCCACGCCTTTGTGATCGTGGTCTGTCTTACTCCGTTTTAGGTGCAGGATCGCATATTCGAAATTTTCGTCGAACGCAATATCAGAGCGAGTGAGCTTCGTGTTGACAAAATTGCGGCTTCCGGGTTGATCCTTGAGGGAGTAAGTGAGCTTGCCGAAGCGTAGGAATCTTGCCCAGGCAACCACGCAGGCAGTAGAGAAATTGAGGCCATTGATTGAATCCGGACAAGCTTTGACTATTTTTGTCAAGGTTCGGAAGGAGACTGGCTCAGCCTTGCGCTTGTTGACATCGGGTTGCCAACGTTTGATACCACCGAGCAGCCTTTTAATCCATGGGGATTCGAATGGGGCAAGCGAGTATTGCCTCTCCACGTGAACCGACCGGAGTGCTGAAAGCATGGTGACGATTGTCTCAGGTCCCACCTTTCCTTGAAACTTCATAAGAGGCCTACCAAGGCCTCTGCCTGTAACCCATTCGGCTAGCGAGTGGACTGTCGCGGGCCAGGCGCGGAACCCGACTTGGGAGCAATAAAACTCATAGGACTTGATCGCCAAACTATAGGTAGTACGGGTCTCTGGAGCCAAAAAAAGCGTAGGGCGTCGTGGGACATCTTAAGGTAAGCTAGGTCTTTGGTCCAGGCATGAAACGCCACTGTGAGATCAAATGTAAGTAATTCTGCCAGTGAGGACACAAATTAGCGACTGTTACAAGATAATCCCATTAGGAACCCTAGGAGCCATTGCGCTTGAGGCGCGATAGGGAGGGATGTTACGAAAGGCATCCTTGAGGCCCCGTTTCATAAGAATACAGCCACGGCCGGCCGTGGTTATGCTTATCATGATGTGTTCGATTCGAGAATACTTGAGAGAACCATATTCCGGGCTAATGAAGGCGATCGAGTGACGCGGGGGGTACGACAGGTCATGGATCCGGCGTAGACTACCATCTTTCTTCGAGACCAGCCCCAACGGGGAGCATATGAAGCGATCAAGGATATCAGTAGGAACTATATGTGTTATTCGACCGAGTTCAAGATCGGCTAATAGCCTTGGCTTGATGTCTCCCGGACTTAAATTAACCGAGGAGTGGTTATCCGAGGCAATATTTTGGGAAGGACCCTCATAACCGACTAGGGATTCCAGCAAGAATGTCTGGGAGGTTACCCGGGTAGAGGTGGAGAAGCTTACGCCAAGCGGCGGTGGTAAACGGAGAGGGCGAGTGTACGAGCATAGGCATAGAATCGTCGAATATAGGAAATAGAAGAGACACAGGGACACATTGACGTTGCCGAGTGAAACGGGAAAGGTTAGCCTCCCAATCTAATTCCTAACTAGATCCAGTTAAGGTGCAGTTCCCGGCGTTCCAACGAAGACAAACTTTTAACGAGTCAGTCAATTGAGCCCTTCGGGTTGGAAGGGTAGGTAGGGTGTTGCGATCAACTTGATGCCGAAGAACTAGGCTTTGGGTGAGCATGTAGGTATAAGTCGATAACCGAGGAGAGCATTTGCCAGGCGTCGATATCGGTAATCCCCAAGACAATACGTTCCTTGTGGAAGGATAAGGCTAGGACAAGAACATGTTCCCAGATGTAGGTGCGGGACAACTCCATGATTTGTGCATGGAACTCGATTAGTGTGGCGGTGAGGGCGTTGTACTTCTCGAACCCAAACAGGATCGAGATATATTGGAGGAAGCTTTCCTACCAGACGACAGGATCCGGGTAGTCCTTTACAAGCCTGTGCGTTTTTTGGATCGCAGCTTGCCGTCCGATATCATAATTTCCTCCTCGTCGTCGTTAATAAGAGAGACCTTCCTTTGTAATTCATAGAGATTCTTGGAGTCGAATTTTCCTTCATATATTACAGCAATCTGTTTTTGGGGAACCGCTGGGTACCTAAGGGCAATTGTCAGGGCTTCTGGGGGGATCTCACCTTCATCGTTGTCCGGATCGGGCTGTTGATCGGCCTGTGCGCGTCGAGATTCGGTCCGAAGCTCGGCTAGCTCACAACGGTGGGGTTCTTCGTCGAGAGCCATGGCCTTGTGTTGACGCTCCTCATCGCCATCGCTTTCTGGTGGCGCTCTGTTTCCAGGGTCAAGGCTCGGGGTTGACGTTCGACCTTGAGACGTGCTTTCTCAAGCACCAACTCCAGAAGCTCATCCTCTCTTGTGCGTTTACCGAGTCCAGGAGAAGGCGGATTAGGGGCCTTGGTGGCGGGAACCTGCAGTTGCTCGAGTAGGGTAGAGGTAGACGCCTAAGAAGCAGGGGCTTGCAAATGCTCACGGGGGGCCATCAGGGCAGGGAGGGTATCGGTGACAGACGTCTCTCTGGGTGTCAGCCTTCTGGGCGGCATGGTGATAGGGCGATGAGTCCGACGGGCAAATGGATGATATGGAAGGAATATGCGAAGTCTATGAATGAGCTGCGAGCGGGGTATGCCTACAGTAGCATAGAAGGAATGTCAGAAGGAGCGACGTGGCTACCTCCAACCGCATAAAACACTTCACATTAATTGTTCCGCTTACCGTTGCTGACGCCTAATAAATCGCCTAGAGTCAAGCCCAAAGTTCTACTCCTCTGTACGGGGCCAAAGCCTCATGTGGGTACCCACAGAATTGTGGTTAAGAGTGGGATAGTGACTCCATTGTAAAATAATAATCATTCTTTAACGGGATTTGGAAAGGACTCTCTTTTGTATGCACTGCAGTGCCTTCTCCCAAGTCTATGTATAGAATACACTTACAGATAAGAAAAAGACCGAAAGAGAAAGCAGTAGGGATATAAAACATGAAATGCCGCAACAAAAGCAGCACACCAATACTCTAAATCTTAATTTACTAAAACAGTAAGGCCTGCTAAAGGATTGTTCTTATGATCCAGCAGCACTGGCAGCAACTGGGAATAATCGCCGTCGAAAACAGCGCGCCACAGCTTTGGCTCTGAATGCTCGATACTTGTCGGTGATTTAACAGTATCAGAGATGTAAAACTAAGAGACTATATACCATAGGCTGGCAAAGAGGTTGCACAGTCAATTATTATCCAATCCCTAAGCGTGCTAGCTTCAATCCATGGATAATATCGACCGCCCTTCTTGGATCGATCGCAATGTTCGACGAGATGGCTGTGTTCTCTGAGCAGCTCAATTCCCCACAGCTTTTGCAGAATCAAGAAGTCAATTCGGCCATCACCCTTCCGGGACCATTCACTAGATAGTGGCACACCTCGATCTACTATCATGCTGAAAGCCCGGTAGAATCCATCCCGATACTGCGCCTCCACTGGTCGGATTTTGGCTACAGTTGATAGTTTGCTTTCTATGCAATGGCTAAGATTCTTTGAGCAGAAGCGCTCAAAGGCTTTCATACATAAGCTTTGAATCGTAGGAAACGCCTCCTCTGGGAACTTTATTGGCGCCTCGCCAATTCGGTACTGACATACCTAAATCTATCAGTATAGAACAGTAAAAATCCAGTTTTAGAGAACATTCCTTTTCATGTAAGCGTGATGGCAGGATACGAATATTGCACCCCCGTTTAGTACCCCCCGTCATAATGGCTCTATGGATCCAGCCATCTTCATAACAGCTTCCGATGTCATGATCTAATTCATCAAATAAGATATATCCTCCAGTACCTTACTCAGGGTATTTTCGATTTCCACTGTGAGTTTTTCTGGAGAAGGAAAAGATCGAGAGGCAGCAGTTTTTCCTACAAGGCTGTTGAAAACTTGTTTGTCATCTGTTAATGCCCGAATGACACAGCTCTCTGTGATTGTAGAGGGCGAACTCCATGTTTTATCTAGGGTAATACACCTATCAATCAGAATTAGTTATGCTAAATAAGGCAAACCATTCTATTTATTAAGCAATTTTCTTTTTCACTGAGGGTTCCAGGAGCAGCGTCCAACATGGAGCTTATATAGCTGTTAAGGCGCTGGTGCGAATAGAGCAGTTGCATACTTAAAAAAAGATAGTACATTATTGAGCTTGCAGCTCCGGGATGGTCGTATGTGAGATTGAATACATAATTCGGAGTGTCTGCGTTAATTGTGTACTTTTCAACAAGTTCAAAAGAACACAATTGAACACAATTTCGTTTTCGTTACAACCATATCAAACTCGTCTTTGTAGAACAGACCTATTGGTGGTGAACCTAGCTCGCCTGATGGAGCTAATGAGATACGTTGTTCAAGACCAAAATCTACAGGCGCATGGTGATCCTTTAGATTCTGCTCAGCGCTCAGGAATTTCCGAGCGTTTTCAGGGTTGAACGGGACCTTTGACTTTTTCAGAATCCACTATAGAAGCGGAGTCGGTTCCCAAGTTTCGATCTCTTAGATGGTGGGGTGTTCATGATGATATCTAATGACATAGTAGACAACAGGCTTGGTGATTTAGGGGATTTGTTAGTATTACTAGTAGTATGGGTAGAAACTAGCATGATAGAAAATCCAAGTCGCATAGATGCTATTAGAACCATTTTATGATTGCTCTGCTAGGGTATTTTGGCACCTGTTATAATCCTCTCTGAAAAATATTGCCCTGCAGTATTGAAGCGCTAGACAATCGCTGGGTAGTAGTACATACACTGTACAGTGGTGCTGAGCGGCCAACAGGTTGAAATTGGATGTCTGTGCAATATGTAGAGCAAATCAGCTAAATTAGCAGGTGATCTAAATCTTACTATTGTTTTGGGCCTGATCACAATGAAGGCACCCTGTGACCATTGTATAAAAGTAGTCAGATCTGTTAGTAAGTTGTACATACTTGATGGCATATACAGGTTGATATTATTACAGTATCAGCATTCTTTATCTGAGTCACTGTCTACATCATCACTCTCAGATATGGCGGTGTCTAGAGAATCAAGGATGTCTTTAATTCCTTGATCAGGAGGTATAACCCTTACGAAAGCCAGTTCGCTAGGGATTCCACCATTTCAATGTTCTTGGCCTTGAGTTTAGCTTCTCCATGTCACAGTCCTCTAACACACCACGAACCTTAGCCCGTATGCTGGAAAAGGCGGAACGTGCCTGGCGCTTTTTCCCTTTCTTCTTGGAGCTGTCATTTAATGGCTGAGACAGAGGGCATGACTCATTAGACTTTGAAACCGGTAAACTCCTATACCTTCCTTCCCAG
>JAHQZX020001286.1:0-54472 GCA_019804575.2 Pseudotulostoma volvatum
CGAGATATATCTCTCCGATATATGATAGTTAGCAGAATCAGACTTTGTCTACCAAACCTATCGGGTACCCTCTTCCATCATGATAAAAAGATCTCAAAAGCTAATGGATCGTATGGATTCTTTAGAGGAGCTTGAATCCCGCGCTTCGACTGCTTGCCTTGGCCCTTTTTATGCGTGACTTTATTCGCATTCATCCTCTGTAGCTGGACTGCTGATTCTCAAGGATCCCAGCTATTTCCGGCTTCAGGCCGTTGAGATTGGTCGTAAAACCAGTGAGAATGGATCTCAGATAGGGCAATCGGCGACTGAGAATCCATATAAAACCGTGGTCGATGGCTGTAACGAACAGGGTATCGGACAGCGTGACTAAGGCGGAGGATTACCATAAATGGTGCATTAATAGAACAAAGGCGATAGATAGACACATGTAGATGACTGAATTGTTCGCTGGTCCTTCCATAAGGGTCAGGGTTCAGCCAGACTATATGGGAATTGATAGGGGCACCCAAAGTTGGATAGGGACACCCGCTAAATTTTTAGTATAAGCCAGCCTGAAAAACGCATACAGCCAATGTTACCACTAACACACTAGTGTCAGCCACCCGTGTTGCTGCTGCTCCTAATAAATCGCCTCGAATCAAGCCCAAAATTCTGATCCCTACCTCATATGGGAACCCACAGAATTGTAGCTAAGGGTGGGATAATGACTCGATTGTAGAATAATAATCATTATTTGATGGGGTTTGGAAAGAACACTCTTTTGTATGCATTGCAATGTCTTCTCCGAAGTCCCCATCACCAGCCTCGACATCGCGACCATTTGTACCGACAGCACCGCCCGGTATAGCTTCACAAGTCGGACCTCACTGGCTATCTCAGCCAGGAACAACTCTTCCTTCCAGTCCCAGAAAGAACTGCCTCCGCCAGAGAACCTTGATGAAGATGATGGCCATCTTGCCTACTTAGTTGAACACGGGGTATTTACTGAAGGTAGTGGCTTGAAAGAGACTACCGACGATGAGGATGAATGACTAGTAGCGGTTCGGGAACAATTTCTTTTATAGGTTTTGTATGCTCAACAAGAAATAGAATTTCAGGCTTGACTGTGATGTTGAAGTTTGGCGACACTGACGGTGAGTTGACATCGTGGTGAAATGCTGCGGCTGACACAAAAGTGCGTATGTAACATTGGCTGTATACGTTTTTCAGGCTTATGCTAAAAATATTTAGCGGGGGTGTCCCTATCAATTCCCGGAACAACAACACAAAGTGCAGCGGCAACCTCGGAGGCAGTTGGGAGGTTTTCACGGCGGCGATCAGCGTCTACCTCCATCACCAAGCGCAGCTAGGCATTGATGGCAGGATGATCCGGAGGGGTGTGGGCCTCCATAAGGACCAACTGTTCCCGAGCGGTTTTGTCAGTGTAGGGGTTGACCTACTGCAAGACATCGGGCGGTCGATCCTGGGGTCGGGAATACCGTCCCATCCAGATCCAGGGCGAGCTACATCACTTGCAGGGCCCGCTGGAGAACGAGCCAGGGAACGATCCTAAATACTCCTGAGTCCTAGCTGTAGATCTTCGATCCACAGATGGTGGCGGCCGACGTGCGTTGCCAACGTCCCGCAGACGGGTGTCGGTGTTGAAGCTGACGAAGGCGAGAGCGCTCTAGTATCGGCGGGTATTTTCCCGGAATTAGACACCAAGGACGTCTGCTGACCGATTCAGGTCTTGAAGCCCACGAGGTGGAACCGGGAGGTCCGGGATCGCGACGTTGCCATTCCCGCAGCAGATGTCGAATTGCGGAGCAACCCGGGAGCTGCTGGACATTTTCTTATCGGTCCAATAGAGGGCCTGCATTCATGACAGGGAACGTTCATCGGCGCTAAGATGGTGGCCTTGGACGATAGCTGCGGCTGGGATGGCCACAGCCTCACCACCTTCCTCCGGCCTCCTTCCTCTTGCCGTCCTCCGGTATCTTCCTCCCGGCCTCTTTCCTGACCCCCCACCTGCTGTCCCTCTTGCTGTCCTTCCTGCTAGTGTTTCCAGCAGAGGTTTCACTGGTGTAACTCCTCGACAGGGGGTGACGCAGTCGGCACCGGTGCTATCATGCCCTGAAGGGGCACGTTAGGCAGCCTGAGGAGAGACCGGGCGGGATCGCAAGGCTGCTAACACTCATCTATCAGGCGCCCGGCTGGATCATCCAATAGATGGTCACCTGATAGATGAGTGTTAGCGAAGGGGGAGCGGAAAGGTTAGCCGAAGACTGGAGGTATCTTCATACCAGAGGCGGAAGAGTCCCTCCCGTCGGCAACCGCTACAATGCCGTTGGTTAGTATGAGTGACGGCCGATGTGAGGCAGCGGATGCTGACTTTACCACCACACCACAACGCCAAAAGGCCCAATGGATGACTTACCAAGTCATCCAGTCAGCGTACTATATGTCAGGGGCCTGACAGCCGAAGCCATACGCTTCCGTGATGGCATAGTGGAAGCAAGAAGGGAGGTGACAGTTCAAGAGTGGGGAGGCGACGAATATATACAAATAAACAGACGGAGGGGCGGCATGATCTTCTTTTATATTTATCAGGAAGGTATCAGCGATGAGAACGTGGCATAGCCATTTGTCGGGCATGGTGCTGGGGGTCAGCCCTTAGGCTTGCCAGTAGAATAGGATGACAGGATTTTTTTCGCCAGGAAGAGGGAAGGAGATGGAGACTAAGATGAGCGGGTCGCATCCCTCCACAAATAGCAAATCGTTCAAGTTCCTCAAGAACCTTGTGTCATGTTTAACAAGGGAGTTATCTATTTGATGTTTTAGTAGACGATATTGTCTTCAAGTTCGCCTCTCGAAAAAAGGGCAAAGACTGGGTCACGCAGATGGGTGCATCATTGAAGGATACTTCCATAATGACAGAGCTCGAGGAACTAAAATGGTTCGTTCCTAGGTATGCAAATAATAGGAGATCACTTGAAGCGACTCTTGTGGCTCTCACAACTTTCCCATGTTTGAAGTGGAGGAGGTCGAGAAAACCCTCCAGCGAAAGATTGGATCAGCGCTATTCGCACTGGCAGCCATTTCAACCCGACAGGACATTGCGTTTGCGATAGCTAAGCCTTTAAAATAAACGACCTGGAAAAGGTCACCATAGAGCGGCAGACCGTGTGATACAATAATCATACCCATAGTCACTAGTCCAACTTCCTCTCTTGTATGTTCTAGTGATGCACCGTTTGCCGATGATCGAATCGACAGGAAAAGTTCGCAAGGCTTTGTTATGAAACCGTTTGGGGGACCTATTGCTTGGGGAACCAACAGTGTAGCTACGTTATCAACGGAAGCAGAATTGTTAGCTCTCTCACAAGCAACGAAAGAAGCGATCTCTCTGTCAAGGCTGTTGTATGCTTTCACTCTCGAAAGCTCGATGAGCCACTTACCATTGAATGTGATAATCTCCAAACGATATGATTGTTGGTCCACAGATGAAACTAAAGCACATCGACATCCATTCACATTGGTTTCTTTAAAGAAGTCCAGCGAGGTACCGTACGACTACAGTGGCGAGAAACCAGCAAGATGATAGCGGATGGTCTGACGAAAGCTCTGGGCAAGGGCTCATTCAAAAGGCTCACGGAAATGGTTGGGCTAGAGGATCCAGTTAAGAGACTTACACTAATACGTCATCAGGATGAATTGAACGGTCATTTGCTAGCAAGGAATGGTCAAGCGGGATCGACCTATGCGAAATATCTATAATACCTATACCCTGTAACGATGGTGACGAGGCGACGTCTGAACGCCTTTAGGCACTTTCAAGGATTAGCTACGTACCCTTGAAAGCTCAGCGCTGGTTGGCTTTGTCATATACTCTCAGAAGCTCAAAAGCAAAAGCAGAATCAATCCGCCTACTATTTTTAGGGGCCCGTATATGCGATTGACCCTTTTGCCAAAAACGAGACAAAAAGTGGAGACATCCACCGACTACCTGTTTTCAGCCATCAATACCGACAAGAGCTTGAGATGTACAGATTACTTTTTAGCCAGCCGGTACCAATGGTGCGTAAAAAGACAGATTATTGCTGTCCACCGGATGTGTTTTTATTCAACAGCTATTCTAATCGGTACTGGCAGGGGGGCATAACAACAGTTGACACTTAATGTGACTGACAGTCCCATTCATTTGTCCATCCTTCTGTGGGCTATTATGTTATGTAACGTTCGGAGTGAAAATATATCCACCTTCATGCATGAGGCGTCTGTGGTTGCTTGAACATTCATGAGTCCACTAGATGGCACCCTTTCGAGAGAAAGACAAATCCATTGTAGAGGTGAGAGAAAATATTTCTCTTTCTTTTATTGCCACTTAGCCCAGCTTGCTACCAGCTTTGCTCCGTCACAATATTATCATTAAATGATTAATACACTCGGTTAGCCCAGCTATCGAACTAGTCGGCTGGCTCTCTGTCTCATTCAGTTGTGGCGCAAACAGGTGTAGGTCACAAGCTGTCGGTGCAGCCTGATCTACCATGCTGTGATGAATATTGCTCCGAATTATTAATACCAAACAGAATTCTATGCATAGTAGTGTATATTCTATCAGTAATTTTCCTTTGCAGCTTCCTAGGATCAAGCATAATTATCCATGTGGAGGGACATTTTTCATATTTACAGATCATACGAATCAGATACAACTTGGTCTGTAACTTTGATTCATATTGTGCTGGATTATTAGTATGAGGCATGAGTACAGATATATGGCTATATTATCATATGAAAGTTACACGGGGAGCTGCGAAAGAAATCAATTAGATAGACAGACACTACTATGTATGTACTGTACTTGTGTTTGCTACTAAACATTCAGTGCAATACTCATTGCATCATGATAGATCAGCCTGCATCCGATCGTATGATCGTTTGATCTGTAGGTATGAAAAAGGAATACCGTCATTTTAGCAGACCTCGCTACATTATCCCATGAGGGATAATAGATCTTAGAGAAAATTCAATACAACAACTTATATGCACCTGCCCGAGCAAATCTGCATAAGGAACTGGCCCGTTTTGCGTGGTCTTCCTCTTTCTCTTTGGCCCAGACCGGTCTTCCTCCCAAGACTATATAGCTCTTCCCCCCCAGAGCTCTTTAGGCCAGGTTTTTTCCTTCTCTCGCCTAGTTACCCCCTTTAATAGACCCACTCTAACAATATGGACAAGCCCGGGAGAGGTCCTGAGGCTTCTCGGCCTATCCAAACGCGGGCAAACGAGCCCCAGTCTGCGGGAGAAGAGGTGAGTCATGCGACGTACCCTTTATGACTCATATATGGTTTCGTTTCCCTGCTGATGATACGGCTGCAGCTCTCAAGAGGTATGATCTACAATGATGACCACGTCGACTCGCAACATCCATTTGACAAGAACCATCTAGAACATCTTGGAGATGTCACAAAAACCCCCAACAAAAGTCAAGATATCAAGGTTGAAGAGGAGCTGTTAACAATATGGGTGGAGATTGGTAAGCTAAGCCTGAGTGGTTCTGGAATATCAATGAATCATGAACACAGCCTCTTGAATAACGTACTTAAAACCTCGAAGCTGATTTCTGTGATAGGAAAACTTAAGGCGGAGTTGGAGGACCAAGCCAGAGCCTCGAAGAAGCGAGCCAGGGCCTTGAGGAAGCAATAAATAGCCTTGAAGAAGCAAAAAAAAGCCTTGGAGGAAGCCTTGAAAGAGCAAAGCGGAGACCTCGGACAGCTAAGGCACCGTGTCAACTTATTAGAGGATCATCATGATTCCTTAAGGCATCGCGTTGATTCCTTACAGGAATGGCAATGGTCTAGGCGATTATACACCATGCGGGAGTGGAATAAATCATTGAGGGGCACAGACAAAGATAAGCGGAATGAGGGAACTCACGGAGCCGACTTCAAGTTAGACATAACCCTTCTTCGTTACCTACAATCCTCTCAGCACCCGCGATCCTCCCAGGAAGAGAAAGACCTGGAAACAGTCGAGCAAGCGTTTCGTAAGGTATATGAAATTGACCCGCAAATCTTCGCCGACAACCTGCTTGATCTTCCAGAGGCGGTTGCCGACGCATTTGATCAATATGTCAACGTGAGAATATTACATATTTGGCGAGAGTCGTCAGCCCACAAACCGTTGCCTTTTAAGCCCGAGGAGCTCCGTTCCAGAATTAGGAGCTTACTATGTGATTGGAAGACCTCAGTAAGAAACGAATCGGTCGACTTTGATGAGGCTGGGTTCGAGGTTGAGTGGAATGAAATCTCTGAGGCTATACATAAATATCTTGAATATTAGAATTCTGTGTTTTGTTCCTTGTTCGTTCTAATGGCATCTTGCATTCACCTTCCTCTCATGCGAGTTGAGGTTAGACGGTATCGCGATGTACTTGTTAGAAAATCTATTCATCCGACAATCGACCAGGCCTTTTTGCAGGGAGTAAAAGAATCTTTTGGGTCGTAAACGTACATCTAACCTGATTTGACATAACTTATTACTACGAATAGAGTAGAATATTCGCTATTTATGTGGACCCTCAGCACGAGAGAGTGGAAAGGACGTTTCGAAAGGACATAGAATTGCCAGGCATAGCTGCCACCTGATTGGTGCGGGGACCTACGTGTCGAGCTTAGCCTACATTATCGGCTCACATCACCTACGTTGTCGGGGGCATTAAATCAGGGCGCCAGTGAAGCTGGGCCAGGTGCTAGGTAGGAGTTGATTTGGGTGTTGAATCTTATATAGATTCGTCGAGGTAATACTAGATAGGGGTGAAGGTTGGTAGCAAAGAAATATTTGTGTCAAGGCTAGTCTTAACCGACACGGTCTAGCTACAGATGGCTGAAGACCCGAGGCTTATGACCAGCGGGCGGCGTAGGAGGAAGCCGTTAAGGGTTCTGGAGGCATAACATTGGGGTCTACCCTGAATGGTAGACGGGCAACGGTGGCGCTTTCCCTGTGAGAAAACGTCTGTTTAAGCTGTACCAGGAGCTCATTGTCGGCAGCATGTTGGGCTGCTCCTCTCCGAAAACTATGGCCGGAGTAGCGATCAGCTTGAGGGTCTCCAATTGTGTGAAGGCGTTTCCGTAAGGTATTGACAAAATAGCCATAGTCGAAAGCCCCAGTGTCTGAACAGAACAGGGGCGCGGACGGAGGGCTGTTGTTTGTCGGCTTGAAAGAGCTTTTGAAGAGCAGTTACCAGACAGATCTCATCGCGGGTCGCCGCCAGGACTATTTCAACGCCCTTGTGATCATAGTCATCTTGCTTCGTTTGGAGCGCAGAATCGCGTAATCGGAGTTATCGTGAAAGGCGATGTCAGATCGGGTGAGCTTCGTATTGATAAAGCTGCGAGATGCCGGTTGGTCCTTTTCAGAGTAGGTAAGGTAAACTCGCCAGAGCGAAGAAAACCTGCCCAAGCCACTTTGCAAGCCACGGAGAAGTTAAGGTCCTGAACCAAGTCTGAGCAGGATTTAACAGTCTTAACTAACGTATGCCGGGAAATTGGCTCAGCCTTGGGGGTTTTAAAATCGGGCTAGCAACGTTTAATGCTGTCGAGAATTCTCTTCAGCCAAGGGGACTCAAAAAGGAGCCAGGGAGTACCGCCTATCGACGTGGACGGATCGCAGAGCCGAGAGCATTGACATAAGGGTCTCGGGCTTCACATTATTTTGGAATGGCATTAAAGGCCAGCCTTCAGCTCTATACCTGTAACCCACTCGACAAGGGCATGTTCAGATGTAGGCCACGCTGTAATGCCTACTTGGGAACAGTAATATTCGTATGATTTGACTGCTTAGCTATAACCAGCTCGAGTGTCGGGGGACAGGCCATTCCAAAGAAAGTATAAGGCATCAGACGGCAGTTTGAGGTGAGCAAGAGTGTCTACCCAGTCATGGAACCGCGCTGGAGGATTGAAGTAAAGCAATTCTGCCAGTGGGGACACAAGTTAGTAATTGCATTCTTATCAAGGCCAGAAAGTGCGTTCGCAAGGGTGTTGGTAGAGCTCTTTATCCACACGGGCTCCAGGACAACGTCGCATGCAGCGGCCGAAAGTAGCGCTTCCCGAGGAGAAGCGCTGGCTGGGCGTCCGGAACCCTTGTTATCTGTAAAGATGGTGACTGAAAAAGCATTGGACATTGGACAATGGGATTGTGACGGGTTCGAAAGGCCCTGAGCCTGCCTGGCGTGAAATAGCCCCCAACTCCCACGCCTGACGCATCTATATAGAGGGAGGTCATCGCGAACATTGGTGTCGAAGAAGCATATATCATTTCACTGGGGAAGGAGGTCATGCCACTATAATAGGTCATGAATGTAGATGACTTGGTGGGTTTGGTCCTGTCACGGAGGCGTTTGTCGATTACCGCAGGATGTAGACGCCAGGCTTTCTTATCATTGATAACAGTAATGATTTCCTCTCGATAGGTCTATGATGCAAACCGTGGAGTTGGAGCAAAAAGTGAATGAGACCATCGTACTTTACAGAGCTGTAGGGGAAAGGAGAGAGAGCTCTTTGGCCTCAGGGGGTATCTCACCTTTCTCGTCATCATCTGGTTTAGCATTCCGGTCACCTGCCTGAGGAGGCCGCGGTCGTGAGCTGGGCGAGTCTTTTCTGGTGCAGCTCGCTTTCCTGGGCCCGGCGCGTTCCTCCTCAAATGCCAATTCTCTATTACGGCGCTGGTCCTCGTAGGCCGCCCGCTTGGCCCGCTGTTCCTCCTCGAAGGCTGCCAACTTCCGTCGTACCTATCAATACTGGTGAAGTTATCCCTCTCTCGATGCGGCAGATGTCGCCTTTCAACTCTCCTCCAGATCTGTTAAGGCTGGTGGCGTCTCCCCAAGGCTCCAGGCGTCTCTATCGCTCCCCATTGTCTCCCGGGCCATTCTGTCTAAAGTTTTGGGTTTGGTTCGCACAGACCTCCCGCAGTGAAAATGTAGTCAATGGCTGTAGTCCGGATAACGATTGATCATGATCATGTATAACGTTATAAATCGTTATGGGTAATAATAATCTTCTTCGGTTTGCATAACCACTGGCCCATAATGGTTGGGGAACTATGTATTTAGTACCCTCAGGGCTCGGAACAAGGGTTGAGAACCATTCCTCTGCGTCCTCCCTTGCTTTCATGCTTTGATTCATTTAGAAGATCAATCGCAATGAATAAATATAATATTTTTCAATGATTAAGTACTACTATCGGCTCTCAGAGATACATAAAACTCGAAACAACCTAGGACGGGCGCCAACATCTGCCATCTTAACCCAATTCCAGATCGATTATTTCCTCGGTTCCAGCTTCTTCAAAGCGGGATTCGTCGATATCTTGCCGGAAAATTTCCCTATCGAGCATGGCATTAATAATTGCACCGTGAATGATTGCAGATCTTGAGACCATAATTAACCTCCAACCCAAAATTGCTTTCTTGAGGCTCATCCATCTTTAGCAGCACCCATTTCTAGAAAGTGCCGTCAGTGGGACTATCAACGTGTGGTTAAAGAATGTTGTACTGACCCAGTGAGCAGCTGCCTCCCACAAATCCCACATACTGCGTATGCAAGTTATTTACTTCGCATCGCACACAATTGGCAAATACCTTCATGGGCAGCTCGAGATTCATTATGACGGACTAGTTTCTCGCGAAGCAAGATGTCCGAGATTAAGGGCTGGTTCCAACGTGTTTAAGATACCTACAATGTTGACGAAATGGGTAGTATCTCAGTAACTTGAATCTATAGTAATGTGACTAAGTCATATTGAAGGAAGTCTACTTACTACGGAAGCACTACCAAATATTAATAATTATTATATCAGGGTCTTGAATTCATAGTAATATAGTATAGTATATATACTGAACGAGTTACTTATCTCCTAAATGCCATTGAGCATCAAGAATCAGTGGCCTGAATTAACAATAGTGTAGTTGGCATATGTACCATCAGCATCAATGTGTCGGTGTGACGTGATGAACGAATATATTCATAGACCCATCTACACACACCATTATACCTTAAATAACACCAAGAGAGGGGGGAAAGTCGATAGGATACCTATTCAATGGTTTTGATAGTAGATTTTGTAGGTACTACAATACCATGATAGTATGAGAAATATTCTTTTTGGGGTTGCGAGTTGACTGCCTAATAATAATTATACGAGCTTGGGAGCACATGGAAATACGCTGCTCCGGCTATTCTATTTAGGGTTCTCATGTACCTTCGAATACGGAACCATGGAGGTTTTTCTTAGGCCTCGGTTTTTTTTTTTTGGTTTTTTGGGCTATTATTTCATTCTTGAGTTCCACTCTGTATTTCCCGGATGACACTAGGGCACTAGAATATCGTGATCGATTGCGTCTAGCCTGCTAGTCTGCCACTGTGCATGAGAATATATCCTGTTTGACCCTTTGATCACTGACCCCTATCCTTACAGGCCGTTAATGTTTCACTGCCTACATGGAAAGCCAACGTTGGATACGAAGAAGGGGGAAGAATGGGTCGTGAGCAAAATGGAATGTGGATACCCGAGATTCTTCATATACCCGAGTATCCAAAGACTAATGTCGGGGAATCATACGCCTCTGTGGAGACCCAGAAGTTGAGGAAATTTCAAAAATGGCCCGATCGTGAACTTTCTCCGGTTCTGGGATGACTAGCATGGACGGTAGCTCTCACATCGTCTAAAATGAATGTTGTTACGAGTACACAGCCATGAGATGAATTCAAGGGGAACAAGTTGGTATTCGATGATACTAGCTAACTTGTTCAGGTAGAGGAAGTAGAAATATTAGGATGCAGCGGCAGGGAATACTAAGGGATGAAAACTCTGTACCGGATGGTACCGTAGTTGTTCCGCTCCGCTCCGTAATCTATTTCCCAACAAATGTATCGGTGTTGCAGCAGTATCCCCAGCCGCTGAAGTTGTTGTTGGTTGTTGGTTGTTGAGGTATTCTATGGTAACAACCTTCTTGAAGGCGGTAAGGCGGTGAGATACCAAGCTTGGTATTACAACCTCGACCAGCTAGGAGATAGACATAAAAGAAGAAGAAATAAGAACTCTGTTCCCCCCCACCTTTGCGTACGCTAGGGTATCCGTAGTGATACCGACAGATATCTTGTCAAAGATAGCCAATCTAGGCTGGCGGATGAAACCACTCCAAGATTTTGTAAGGGGTCTAGGAGATTAGTACTGGCGTGGTAACTCTCTGAATGGAGCGACTCGGGAAGGGTCCCTGCCAGCCCCCGCAAACCCGGACCCCCATTCGAGGGGGTGCAGATCTCTCAGACAGCAAGGAATATGCATCGTTTGAAGGCGAATAACCGGCGGCGTTGGCCTGGTGGGGCTTTCGCTTTATAAAACCTCATCGAGAAGGAGAGCTGTGGGAAGATGATGTCTTTCTCTGCCCTACTGGCATGAGCTGGTGTGAAGAATAATTTATAGCAAGTCGCAAGGACTCGAGACATACATAAGTTCGTATAATAGAGTCTATCTACCTGAACGAGCAGAGAGGGCAAAGCAAACAGTTTCAAGGGGACACAAGTTTAATTTTGGGTGTGCTATGATTGTTACTCAGAGATGGATAGATAGATGTACAGGTAGCAATTTTTCTATCATCTTTCATACAATGCTATGATGCATCAAACTTCCCGTGGTGATAACCTTGCCACGTGCGTGCTACCACAGACCCATCATGCGGCTGCTCATATTTAATTAGCTGAAGTGCGCTATGACCGCCCGCGCTTGTTATTATTCCGACAGCCCGCGCCCTGCAGCTGACCATCTTTGGCAACCAGGCAAGCCAGCTAGTCAATACTAACATTTTGAAACTGATGATGTTGATGTGCGGATGATTCTCATAGGAGTGACCAGAAGAAGTTTGAGCACTCTCTTCAAGTCACTGCAATCACTACTACCCAGGTTACAAGTTGAACGGACGGGAGTAAATGTAGCGAGGCGTGCTAAAATGACGGTATTTCTTCTTCATACCTACTAGTACCTAGGTAGGTACGAATCAAACCATCAAAACGATCATACCGATCTCGGATGCAGGCTGATCTACATCTGCCGTGTAACTTTCATATGAGAAATATAGCCACAGACGTCCGTACCCCTGCTTGATACTTCTTGTAGATCAAAGTTGTATCGGATCCATCCATAGCATGATCTGTGAATATGAAAAATGTACCTCCCCACACCGCTCCTCCACACGGATTATCATGCTTGATCCGGGGAAGCTGCGAAGGGAAATTACTGATGCAATAGTAGTATTCGGAGCGGAGCAATATTCATGACAGCATGGTAGATCGGGCTGCACCGACAGCTGCAGTGTGGCCTACGCCTGTTTGCGCTACAAGAGCCAGCCGACTAGTTCGATAGCTGGGCGAACTGAATGGATTAATCATATCAATGATAATATTATGACGGAGCAAAACGGGTAGCAAGCTGGACGAAGTGGCAACAGAAGAAAGAGAAATATTTTTTCTCTCACCCCCTACAACGGATTTTGTCTATCTCGTACTAATTGGCCATGACCGGTTCCTTTGTAGTGTGGCCATCCTGTTGGTGGTCAAAAATAGCCAAAATAATAAGCAGCAGGCGAAGAGGCACCAAGGAATTTGGAAGACAGAACTGAGATGAATGATCAGAAGAAGTAAGTTGATAGAAGAGCGACTTTGATCCAAGGACCTGAAGATCGTGGTGAAAAGATGCATCCCCGGGCCTCCCAGCTTCTTCCGTCCTCTCCTCCATCCAAGTCGGCGCCGACCACACTACCTTTTCACAGTATTCCATTACAGGACCTTTCCTCTAGTGAAATCTTTAACACACGCTTCCACCATCACATGAGCTATACTTAATGCGTTGGGGATCGTGAGGCGAGGCACAGGCTCGGAGAATTTCCTCAGCATTGGTGGTCAGCGAATCTAAAGGAAATCCTCTTCAATGAGTTTCCGTGGAGTTTGAGATTTCCAACTTGATCCAATGCCGACTCAGCCTCTTGGGAGCTGTTGATACGGGTTCGGGTAATTTATGTGAGGGACTCTCTCTCGCCCATCTTCTCCATTGTCATGTAAATGCCACAGAGTCAACGATTAGGACGTACCGGTGCAATTGCTCGGCTTCACTATCAAACCTGCTATATGATACCAATGTATAGGCTCCTGATTTCTCAACGAACAAGTTCCATTGTCTTCGCACACTAACTCATTTAATTATTACTATCCGCGGAAGAAATTCCCGCCCATATTAGTGTGACAAATGATTGTTTATTATGGTTGTTACAAATGATGAAAAAAGCGCATGCAACAAAACACACTAAGGTCGGCGTATAGCGTTAAGGGCTACATCTGCACGACTGTAGACTGACAAAAAACAGATTAGATGTTCCGATTATTCGCATAAACCGTCCCACCGACCAGAATTGTGGAACTCGTGGAGGAATCTACCGTTCACCTTCACGGAGTTTTCCGAATATTGATACATACGTCATTTGGGCTTCTCAAACGAGGCCAACGCCTAGGTGATAGATGTAAGATCTTTGATCTATCTCAAAGTCAATAGATAAATAATCGCTGTGCTGTGGACTCACCGGCCGTTTGGCTCCATCGATTCCAACCGCTTAAGATCGATCGAGGTTGCCGATTTCGATCATAGCGAGCCCTTGAGAGGTACAAGCCTCTCAAAGGAAGCTCTCCCCGGTCTTCCACCGGGCGTCCTTTGCCAATCGTGATACTTGATGCTTAAAATAGCTTCGTCAAACCTCTTCAGTCAGTTGATTGTGAGAAAGAGTACCCCCTCGTAGGATTCGGGTTTGTCAAGGAAAACGGTCATAATTAGGTGGTTGTGGTTACTCCCACACGAGAATAGATTCTCCATGAACACATTCGCCACAGACGATGTATTCTGGTCATATATACACAGAAAGTCTGCGATGCTTCGAGTCTCCAAGTACGCCGTTCAACATATCACCCTCAAATGGTCCCGGTGGCCGATATAAGAACCTGCAGGGGCTGACACTTGGGGAATGCAGTCCAGCAGCTGCGTTAGAAGTTTAACAATATGAAATGCATGTATATCTTGTTTCCCTGCACATTTTCCAAGTGCTGGGAATAAAGCTGTATTAAAACCAGTAGTGAGGAGTAGCATTCTTGGGGCTTCCTCCCATTGAAAAGATCTTCCCATGGCACTAGATGAACTCCATAGCACTCTTCCCCCCATGGCCCCTCTTCCCATGTTCCCATGTCGTTGATCCTGCCTGTATTTCCCGTGGTTGAATAATCAATCGTTTTATGTTTGTACTCTCCGGTGGAGTGCTGCTACAAAGGCACATCATCATTGCGATATGTGCTGGAGGAACTGAGGAAGTGAATTATGATAAAGGTATACCTGTTAGTTGATAACATGAATACTGGAATAATCAAATCACGCCCCGGAAATTGGAATGCTGCAAATAGCGTGGCTCCTCTTTTAAATGCGCACTGAAGAGTGCTCTCGGTTGGGTCATGAGTCAACCTAGAAAAATTATTGAAAAAGACCACTCCGTCAGCAAATAAGTCGCTCATGTCCTTTAGATCTCCGCACAGTCCACTAGATCGTTCGCCAATGACGTCCCTATAAAGGAGCTGATGAAGTTTCCCAGCCGCACTTTTTGCGGGTTGAGTTGAGCACCGCATTGTTGGTAATGAGCGTCATCAAATGTGAACAAAAGAAGCAAAGACCCTAGGATCTCACCGATATCGCCGACATTTATACTGCCTTCAAAAAACACATGTGAAAGGTTCTTGCACATTGCAGCCGTATTTCGGATTTTAACATCGGCCGCGCTCCAGGCAGCCGCCTTATAGAACAACCCCTCGTCATTTCTTATCTCATCGTTGATCACAAACGATGAGGAACAGGGGATACAGCCTGACTCTATTGGAGCACTGGCAATAAATTCCTCCTTTGTCATATTGCCACTGTCCACGAGCGCTTTGTTCTCCTCCATCTCCTCTAAGGCTTCATCATACTTATCCAACTCGCTCACCTTCCGCGCCGCAAATACCTCAAGCTCCTTTGCGTTGTTAAATCCTTCTTCACGCCTCGCCCACTCAGTAGCCCCTAAATGTCGGCGCAGCTGCGTTAAAGGAAAGCTGCGATGGTCGTTAAAACCAGATAAGAGGAGCATGTGCAGTCACATTGCCCCGGAGGCTTGCGACCACTTGACGAGACTGGAGAGCTCTCTCTCTTCGTGCCCTGGCATTTTTGCCTCTTCTCCTCCAAGATGCGTACGAAAACCTCAAGGGATTTGGCGTACCGGGCGGCAATCTTGGGTGGCTCGCCGCCCTTGTAGTCCCACGTGCTGTTGACGGGCCTATCTTGGAGAAGCCACCATGGTGCCGAGCCAAACAGCTGGGCGGGTCCGATGTATGACCACTCAAGGTCCACTACCCCAACGACAATGAGGTCTTCCCTGCCACGGACAATCAGATTCGCCAGGCCAAGATCGTCGCAAACCAGCTTAAACTTGCAACGGTCATACTTTGTGTGGATCAAGTCATATATCGAACTTTTTAAGACCTTGAACGCCACATATATTTGTTTTTAGCATCATATAATCCAAAAGCCGAGTTCGGCTGGTAAATAAGCTGCTCCCAGTCCTGCCCGATGACATATTGAAAATGCTCGGTCGTCGTTGCGAACCCCTGGGCTCGGTCACCTAGACATCATTTGCTTAATTCACACACTCGGACAGAGCGGGGATGATAGGGGCAAAGGAGCAACAAGGCGTACCGAAAGTGTTAACTCCTCCATTTTGTAGGATGCTATGTGCCTTAAATGTTAGTGGCCGTGGGGGACCTTGGGCTTCAGCTTGCGGTGATGGCAGGCTGCCGGTCCAGTCAAAATCGAGCTTAAAAGCCGAAGCAGGAAATTCGCCAACTGCCTATAAATAAACTTCAATATCACTATCGCTGATGTCCTCCTTCATGACTCTACTGGGGTGCTTGGCGTTGGGGTCCTGGAGAAGGTCGCTAAGGTTCACACCGTTAATGAAGTCCATCATGATGAATGGGCCTAGACCAAGTGGGTTGCTGGCAGCGGGACCCCACGCCTGGACTCTCGGGGCGGGAATGGTAGTCCTGTTGCGGATGAGACTCAGGGCCGTCACCTCCATGGCAACTTTCTCGTCGGTGTAGTCGTCACAGACCATCCCCACACGGGGGAAACGGACTATCCAGGCAGTGCTGTCACTAAATACCATCCTCATGCCAGCATTAAATGCACTATGGTGAAAGGTACCATCAAATTGATAGGGAAGGTTGTCGGGATGGAAAGTCGACACCTACTCAGAGATGGCCCGTTTTGTGGGTCTCCTTCACCTTGTCAACCCAAAGCTGGCCTTGCACCTCGTGGACGAGATCGATGAGCGCGTTGGTATCCATAACGCCAAAGAAGGCTTCAATGATTGAGGACGAGGATTGGAGGGATACGACGTTGGTGAGAGAGAGAGAGAGAGACGCGAGGTAAGCGAGGGGCCCATTTTTATCGTTGGTCGTCGCTTTTTTTGACGCTGAATTCGATAAGTAAGATAGGTAAGTTAGAGAAGTTCGAAGGTGACCGAAAGCAACTTCGATCCTTCTTAACCAATGCACGTCGACACCCGCGGCTTAAAGGACTTGAGAACGCGTTAGCGTAAGAGGGAATTGTCAGATCGTGCGATGAGTTTTTGTTATTTTCATTGATCTTGATTGTTTCAGAAGAATCCGTCTCTGTCCTTTATCCAACCCGCAACAAATGTGAATCAGTAAATACATGTATGCTCGAGCATCGGTGACAACTGGCTGTGACCGCTGCTGCCTACAATTAATTCAATCTAACAGGAATTATGGAAGACAAGAAGAAGATCTCATCTTAGGCGGTCAGTCCACAAGGCACGCACTCGGGGCACTGTCCATCCGTCTCCGGGTGAAAGTGTGAGGGGATGAATCCCCTTTTATAACTAGTCCAACGAGATTGAAAACCACGACGCTTAGACGAGCTCCGCCGAGCTGCCAAAAGCCGACCCTCGGAGACGCGACAAGCTCTGCACCGAGTCACACCGAGCCACACCGAGCTGCCAAAAGCTGTCAAAAGCTACATATCGGAGACCACCGTTAAGGCCGTGGGGTTATCCTTCCAGATTGGTTCTAGCTTACTCCGACCCCTTATCCACATATAGTCTGACTGGTTTCCTTGGAGTGCTTCGCCAATTCCTGAACTTGTATAAATATACTCTTCATCTCATAGCCCTATGCCCGGAATGCTCCCAGATGACGTTCTCCACCGTATCCAAGTCCCCTTAGGCTCCGGCGAGCGTCCAAGTATGATAGCGAGGGCAATAACGCGTATCCAGCTATCTCTTGTCCTCTTTGGCTAGTCATATCCATCCACCTACTGCTTACTGCCTGCGCAAGAAATGGTGACACCTGAACATTGCTTATTGCAGAGATGATATTGTATCTGACAGCTGTTGTATAGCGTTTACTCGAGTGCCTTGACGAGATGCAGCAGTTTATATGACTACGAGTTAGAAACCACTATTACCACAATCTGCAGGACTTTAAATAGAGTAAAATAGAGAAAAGCAGTGCAGGCACGAGCTGCTGAAAGAAGCGAGCTACTTCGGCGTACCTAGCAAGGAATCCAGAAACAGTACGAATGTGATTAACCGGTACTCTTAGACGAGTCGGCTTAGAAAATATGGATGGTCTTACCGCCATATTCCCGTAATTTCAATCCAATTGAAAGCACATTCAAGGCTTGGATTAGAAGGGGCTTTATGCCACCCGCCGATCTTACACTAGAACCACTTTCTATCTCTTGCGTATTTTGAGGCTAGAACCATTTCGCAAAGCACTTTGGCCGGCCTCGAGGGTTGAGGCGGTACACGTGACCGGGTACCTGTTTAGTACTTTCCGAGTCCACTATTGCCGGAGGCTCTTTCCCCCAAGTAAATAATCCTTGGTTTCAGTTGCTGGGATAGCAATGGCGGTGCCTAAATCAAAGGTATCGGTATCTATCTGTTCTATCATATTCTTTCCTTTTTGTTCGTTCCCTATTTCGCCGAGTTCTGACGCCCTCGCCAATTGAATACTAGAAGCGCAAGATTGGACATGATACCTCGAAACCATCAGCAGTATTCGCCCCTACGGGCCCCCGATTGCACACGCTGAGTGTCGCTCTTCCAGGGAGTATCATCGCCAAGTGAGTTGCCTTATATTTCCAATCTGTGCCTGGCATCTTTCTCCAGATTGACTTGTTTTTTTTTTTCGCTGCGACTGTAGTGCCCAATCCCACGAGCAGAAAACCAACCTTGCAGGAACGATTGCGCGTGCGCTGGCCGTATTCTGCGTCGATGAGATCGTCATTTTTGATGATGGAATTCCTCCTGGCAAGAATCGTCACTCCAGCGACGTGAGGACAGACGAATACACTGCGTTCTCGGACCCATCACATTTTCTCGCACACCTCCTTGCATACCTTGAGACACCACCATATCTGCGAAAACTGCTGTTCCCTGTGCACCCCAACTTGCGAATGGCGGGGACCCTTCCGAGTCTAGACATGCCGCATCATCTGCGTGCGAGTGAATGGTGTGATTACAGGGAAGGCGTCGTGGTGTCTAGCGATCACGAAGAGACCTCCGCAAGCAACCGAGACAATGACGAGGCCCCACAGAAGAAGAAGAAGAAGAAAGGGGACATGGCCAACGAGGCGAGGATCGTCGACTCGGATACCAAAACTCCTACGTTCATCGACATAGGTCTTCCACAGAAAATTCAATTGTCCGATCACGAGATTCCCGTGAATACTAGAGTAACAGTCAAACTCAAATCCAGGAATGCCCCGGCAGAAGGTGCGGAGCCGGTTGACCCTACGGCACCACGTGTAGAGACCGGCTATTACTGGGGGTACAGCGTCCGACGCTGCTCCTCGCTATCAGCCGTTTTTACCGAATGTCCCTTCGATGGCGGGTATGACCTATCATTCGGTACATCGGAACGGGGAAGGCCTCTAATATCAAGCATTCCCGACGGCAAAGAGGCTATCGTGAAGCATAGCCATCTTCTCGTGGTGTTCGGTGGAGTCGCCGGTATCGAGGCAGCGATCGCCTCCGATCAGGAGCTTTTGGATAAGGGCCTCACCCCTGAAGATCCAGCAAGACTATTCGACTATTGGGTTAATGTTCTGCCAAAGCAAGGTAGCAGAACCATCCGCACTGAAGAAGCCATCTGGCTCGGCCTGATGGGTCTACGGGGCTTTCTAGAGAGAAGCGGTCGATGACCATGTTTTTGGCGCCGAGTACCAGAAAGAAATCGCTATTCCATGACCCTCTTTCTTAGGAAACCAGTGAAAAATTCACGCTCCCATCGCAGCCTCGGAGGCGACTACCCTGGATCCGTTAGGTAGCAATATAATTCGCACACAACCCCCGTCCCTTTGCCCCCTTCATGAAGAATACGGCTAGTGTTATTTATCCCATGCGATTTGGCCCGTGATCCGATCGGAGTCACTATATACACACATGCACCACCCACCAGGGGGGACAGCAAGGAGTATGTTTTTTAATGTATCCAACCTAGGCACAAGTACAGGAAAAATTGAGTGAGGGAAAGACGGGATGGGTCCATGTTGCTCAGCATAATCATGTAGTATTTGATACTCGTTAATAAGGCTAGAACGTTGCCATACTACATTCTATAGTGGGATGCTCCAAATTAAATTAGTAAATGTTAACTTAATACAATAGTTATACATAATATCCCCTATACGTCCAGTCAACGACAAGATCTTTCGGTAATGTTCCAAGTGTATGGCTGGAATATAGGGATCACCCTCCTTCATCCTTCTAGTTTTATCCTCTAATATTCGTCTCTAAGCTCAGCATGGCTGCCAGTGTTTTTGGCCTGTCTTTTCCTATGTATCGCCCTTTCCACCGGGCTGTGATATGGTCTTTGACATACAACAGAAGTCTACGATATGGCTTTATGGTAAGGGTTCGAACTGACTCTTCCGCTGATACTGCTAATCTAGTTGCAGGCCGTCTCTATTACCGATGACTCGCTTGCCATGCATCGGGATCTTTGAAGATACATTTTACATTAATTGGGTATTTGTGTGGTTATTGCCCGCCAGTTACATCTAAAGTAACGAGATCGCTTTGACGCCATCTGTCTTTGCATTGGGCCTCCTGGCTGCAAGTTCGATTCTTCATAACCTTTATTTAGTTCTGGAATTTGGCCGCCGGTCGGCCATTGTCTGTTGCTCAGGTGGTGAAGATGGCAAGTTTCCACGCTCGCTAAGACCGAGTCAGGATTCACAGCGGCCTTGGTAACAACTCCTGACAGTCAGCTCAGGGTTTTTATTGGCGGGCCGTGTGACGACTGTAAAGACCTTGGCTCATATGACTGTGTGATAGTGGTAGCCACCGATCAGAATTGGGATTACTGCCGTATGTCAAACTACTCCGCAGATCCCCGGCCGAGAAAGAATTTTCTTAACGGCCGTAGCCTTCCCGCTCGGCAGCGTGAAATATGGGAGCTAGAGGATGACCGTAAGTATATGACTTGATTTTTCCCCGGAGGAAGGGTAAATTGACCTGGTTAAGCCGTGAGAACTGGATTTGGCAATGGAAGGATCAGCTGTCCGCGGAGGGTAAGACTATGTTACCTGGCTATTATAGATCCGTCTCACCCAGTGATCAAGTATACACTTTTCATTCTCAGTCACCCTGGTGAGAAAGGGGATCACGTTCCTGTCAACAGGCCGCCGAGGCATGACTTACTATGGAGAAGTGATTTAAATAAGATAGCTAGCAGATTTCTTCCAGGCCCGGGAAACTCTTATGACCGGTTAGTTATCTCTTTCGATCTCCATACCTCAGCTAACCGGTCTTTTAAATCAAGTATCCGGGATGAGTTGACTGACCTCTGCGAATTAGAGTATCGACCATTTGAAGGTAAAAGGGAGGCACCGAAAGACGATCTTGAAAAGCGGGCGTCGAAAGATGCTTTCCCGCTGTAGGATTGGTGGGTGGTATATAGGATTCGTTCAAATCTTTATCTAGAAAATTATAGGGAAAGTATTTGCAACTGGAAAGAGCTCCAATAAACTGTAGAGGAACATCCCATGCGCTAGCTTATTCTCCTGTACTAGTCTTAAATTATCGACAGCCTTTCTAAACACTTGGTAGTAGACCGTAGATACATTCTTTTAGGCGAGGTGTCAAGCAGAAACTCTTTATTCGATCCAAACTCACCGTAGCACCGCGCTTGGCTTGAGCCCCTAGATACCAGGGGCCCCTTGCCGGCTATGTACAGCCAGATAAGGGTAGAAAACTGGTTTGAGATTATACCGATCGGTATTTAACCAGGTTGGGTCAGTAAAGTGTAGATAGACACATATCAGATATATATTAATTTCCGTTTACGTTTTCTGGATGCTGCTGCTTTCTAGTCTATGATACACTAGCTAGTTTTTTTTTTTTTTAACACGGGTTCAAATCCTACTCATGTAAGTACGGGGTGGCAAGAGTAGTTATTGATGTGGTATGGAGTAGATATATTTCCTTTCGGATGTAAAATAGCGGTGGTAAACCAACCACCTGTGCCATATTCTCTGATGGTGGTTTGCCTGGAGTGGCCAGATTGCCTATTCCTGAGCCCGTTTCGATGCCGTTCCAGTACCAGGAGTGTGTGTCTGTTCCAGTGCCATGTGGATTGTAGATAGGCTAATGGTTCCGGTTCACCAAATCAACAAGTTCACACCTCAGCAAGTTGCCGCTGGAGATCCGAACGGCCTCGCTGACAAAAGGAGGATTTTTTGTGCAGACGGCCAAGCAGCCCGAGCCCTAGATTCTCACTACTGTAGGCTATAGCATCGCGGGCTTCGATATGAAACTGCTCGAGGTGCTCTGCGTTGGACAAAATGCACTTTGTGGCGTTTCTCAGAATTGCAGCTTTTGAACCGGACCACCAATAGCCCCGAAGATCCCCTCCTTAGTGGCGTAGTTCCTTGACGCACGCCCGTACATCTCAAGACCGCGCTGTCTTTCCACATCCAAGCCCAGCCATCCCGTCCCAGTGTCTCTGCCGGACCTGATCCTGCTTTAGAATGTGGCAGCAAGGAAGCTGGTCCCTCCGATGAAAGAGGCACGAGCAAGAGAGGGAGTCATCATCTAATCGCCTGAACAAGTCAATCTGGATAGCGTCCTCTCTAAGAGCTTTTGGATCTCACTAACGATAAGCTCTTGGGCGGGATACGGAAATTTGCGAAGAGCAGTATCCTGTGGTTTCGGGAACGTTGTTTTGATCGGAAGTTATGCTCCCCCAATTTCAACCTACCTTCTTGTCCCGCTCCAATACAGTGTCTACAAAGACCTTACAGCCTGTACTGAGGGAGCTCCGCCTTCAGGACTTGTGCTATGAGTTTTTAGAGCACTGTGCCATCCTTCAACTGTCTTGGTAGATGTAATCTAATACAAATGATCTCGCTACATTGAGATAGTAAATTAAGATTCTAAATGATTAATGTAGCTGTCTTGCCCGGAGAAGTAAACAGGATTGTGCTCGGGTATAATTTGCCCAACTCTCTATTGTGCATTCCCACCCCTTCCTGATATACTTCCTTGCGTTCTCATCTTTGGCGGTCTATCAAGAAAAACTTGTTGGATCATATAATTACATAAGCTCATGATGCTCTATATAAGCTTTAACACATCCATGGTTTAGCACTTCAAGCTCACGGTCCTCCTCGAACCTTAACGTTCCCATGGTTGGTTCTGTCATGCACTTTATCGGCATTCATAAACCTTATCCAACATATGGTTTATGGTACCGCTACCAAATCCCAACTTTCTTCATATAATATGTTGAGTATAATTTGTTGAATTATTGAACATACCCCAACAATTCTAAAAAGATTCTATTGGAAGAATCTATCTTTTCATTTGTCATGTATAATAGCTCTAGATAGCAAGTTAAGGATATAAATATCCCCTTATGATCTATAGTAAAAGAATCAGACTTCAGACCATTAAAAGAGGTTCCATACTTTCCTTTGATACAGTCTCCAACACATTTGATAGATTCTTTGCAGCCTGCTTTAGAGAGACGGTACTTCAACACTGCTAGAAGGTGTTCTACCGCTTCCGCACTCTCCCTACCAGAGTGCGCTCAGAATGCACTCGACACAATACGCGCTTTGGAAGCCGAACTGCCTTACGAACAACAGATAGCTCTCCTAGAATATCCAAAGCGTATTAATGTCGGCTACGAAGGTGTTGAGTTCTATTACCTGCCGAGTCATCTGTAAGAATCTACTCGACCAGCCATCAGTCACCACACCACTCTCGGATAACTCGTAGTGCAGCAGCAACGATATTACTATCTTCTGCTGCCGTGAGAATATGACAAGTTGATCCAACTGCTATATTCATCACGCACTGGAGCCATTTGAGCTGATTTGATTCGTTTTGTGGTTGGAGTTCATCACTGTAAGGATACCCTATTGGATAAGTACTCGAATGCGCTCGGGCAGGCCGAACACCAAACCATGGGACGCTTGGCCCTGTGAGTAGTCGAAATATAAGCTAAAATTCAACAGATTTGGTATGATCTTTCTTGCAACTCACCGTCACATTCTCGAGTGGTGGATATTTTCCTGGCTTTATAACCATGACCCCTAGTTGCTGCTAGAAGTCTGAGCTGGCGTGAAAGATTAAACTACACAGCTGTAGAATGGTAGCCTTTTGTTACTTCAGAACCAGAAGCCTTCCTTACCCTGGAATTCTGCTTTTCCCTGTCAGCGTAGGCTAGTGTATGACAATGAGCTTGACATTCCCCATGGCGTGAAATCTCTACGGTGTTGTCCCGAAACCACTTTCTTAGTTTCATTGGTACTCGATAGCCGTTCTTGTTGAGTATTTGCGGACCCGCTGCTCAATTAGAACTGTAGATCTAATAGTATGTTAGCACCGAGCTGACCAAATTTGAAGTCCTCTTTTTCTAAAATCGACACCACCAATACTTAGTCCGTGAATAACCTCTGCTTAGGGTCTTGTTTTTAACCCAGACATTGTCAATGAATGGTTAGTATTGGATATATTGCTCCATGGGGAGAGTAATAGGAGTTTCCACGGAGAACAGCTTCGATCTCACCTCCTCGGTATCTGGCGGCGCCCCGAGAAAATTGGCCGGTGTGGGGGAACGCGAAAGAATGATTGGGGAATCCATCTTAGGCGTTCTTAGTAACCAATATTTTTCGCCTCAGCCTTAATGATTATATGCAAGATCAATAGGGATCATGGCCCCATGGATAAATCCATGGGGAAAAGGGACGCGCTGTTTAGATCTAAACAACTTGGGTTGGGCTAGTTTCTTTAATGATGCATGCGGGGCTATTACGGAGGAAAAATTACGTTGACAATTCCACTTAACGTTTTGGGTTTAGGGTGCTGAAGTATGTAGCCACCACCCTTGGTAGAATGTATGATAGGTCGGGTGACTATAATCTGGAGGGGGAAAATAAACAAACACTGGATGAAATGGAGTTCCAGGCGTGCCGAGGCGGTGCAGATTCTTTCAGGACGGTATCATCGGCCACCGATGGACTAGAAAGACGGGGTTTTTTCACACATACGAAAACGACGGAATGGGCAGGAAAGCAAGGACGGTGGCAGAAACTTTGATAGGGGAGCGGAAACTAAAAGAACTAAAAAGGCTTGGTGGGCGGAGGAAAAGTGGGGGACATTTGTAAGTAAACTATACGCGCATTTGAGTTCCAACAAAAGCGGCGTGATCTTGGCGGGATCCACACATAACGAATTGTAAAGATGTGTGTGTGGGTGAATGATGATGATGATGATGAAATCTGGTGTATAGTACAAGTATACATCATTTACATCATTACAAGCAGCAAGTCGATAAAAAGGCTGAATAGTACTGTACTTACACGTTAAGGTATCATCACTAAGAACCACAGCAGAACACCCGGTCTCCGTTTATCCCGGCCAGATTTGCTTTTAATCCTCATCACTCATCGCATCGTCCTCCTCACTAGTTATCTCACTCTCCTCTTGGGTGCGCATCTCCCTCACCAATGCATCTCCGTTCTCTCCTTGTTTCTCTGCTTCAAACCAGGCCTCCCTCCGCCTTAAGTCACGCTCCTCCTTTTTTGCGCGGGCCAGAAATTTCCCCCGGTCGGCCTCTTCTTGCTTCGACTGCAACTCGTATATATAATCCTTGAATCTTGCAAGGTTAGACCGAAGCTTAGTAACTTCGTTAACGGTAGCATGCCGAGCGGTCTCACTGGTGGAGAGTCTCTTTTTCAAAGTCATGATTTCCGCTTCGAGAGCCTGAACCTGAGATACTTGGTCGGGCAATTCTATCGATCCTTGGTCGGAGAATATCGATGACATTCTGATAGTTTGGTCGTTAGGGGCTTGGCCCTGATCGAAAGCGGCTAGTTCTGTTAGGCCCTCTTCTATAAGAATTCGGGGGAAGAACGGATGAGTGAGGGCTGTTGAAAACGGCGTGGGTTGTGAGGGAAAGTTGTTGGTGGCTGGTGAGATGAGGGGTATAGAAGGCAATGAAGGAGTGAGCTGAGCGTTGAAGGTGTAACTCGAAGGAACAGCACTGTCGGCCTGTGTGGAATTCCCCATGGAACGATTATATCGAGGCTTGACAACATTTTGCACAGCAATGTTCGATTTCTGTGCAGCCTGCTTAGGAAATCCCGCAGGTAGCAACATTTGTAAGCTTGTGACAGGGTGACCGAATTCCGCAGTAGTCGATGCAAATTTACGTCTTGAAACATCCCAGGTGAGTACGGACCCATTTCGATGCCCTGACAGGAGTGTCATCCCATCGTAGGATAAGGTTAGGCATTCTGCTGCACCGGTGTCAGCAGATGCTGGCAACCACTGGTCATTGGCTGACACTTGTGATGGAGTTGGCTGTAAACGTGCATCATATAATGGATGTTGGGTAGACGGAGTCTTATAAAAGTCTATCAGCTGGACACCCCCAGTCTCGTAGCCAGCATAAAAGCCACGGTTTGCTGGGTCAACAGCGATACATAAAGTAGTAGACGGTAAGAGAAATATCCCCAGAATCCTCCCGGTATGAAAGTCCCACACGGCAACGGTGTTACCCTTGTCGGCGGAGATCGCGATGTTGCTCCTACTCGCGCTGTGACCGACCGCCAGGGCTGTGATCGCGGTCCGATGATGGGAGAAAGTGCGGATAGGAGAATTGGGGGGTTGCTGATCGCGGCCAGTCTGAGATGGCTTAGAGAAAGAAAGTAATCTAGGTAGTGACCAGACATGGACATTAGCATCTGGCGATCCAGATAAAATGAAGTTGAGTGTCGGATCTATAACCAGAGAGGTGACAGGCTGAAGGTGCGACGGTGAGGTCGATACTTGACGTCCGGTGCATATCTACCCTCAGCGTTGGCAATCAATTACCTCCGAGGCAATTGCTTATCAAATTTCGCCAGGCTTACCTCCCAGAGAAGCAATCTTCCACCCTCCGTACCCAGTACTAGGACCGCTTCACTCGCCACAGCGATGCTCCGAAGCCGCTCTGGGAATGAAACCGTAGCTTCCTGGCTTCCTCTTTGCCTGTTGTAGACATGTACTACTGCTTTCTCCGCCTGCGCTGCAAACACATGGAATGAAGTTATAGCTAAACCATTGGCTGCGGTGCGGCTTCTCTTAAAGCTTGAACGAAGGCCAGCAGACGGTTGAAACTCATGGATGTAGACGCCTCCATCCTGGAGCGCCCCTGAAGCGAGAGTCGACACGATAAAACTCTCAGACAGCATGACAGCTGAATGCAGCTGCTACAGGGAAGAAGCGAGGGTTGAGGCACAGCATCAGCTTTGAAAATATTCATATTTGTTTATCGTTTGGTGTTTGCATAGTTTGCGCACCTCCGGCCTCAGGCTCCCATAGCCCGTAAGTGGACCCTGCTGTACTATACATTATATGCGTAGTAATTGCTCCTCATCAGCAAACCAATATACTACCGTATACGGCAGGCACATGTGCGGTGAGTGGCTGGATGTAAGAAGGATGTCAGGGGGTGCGAAATGGGTTGTCTTGGAATGGAACCCAGACCGTCCTGGCTCGGTTGAGGCGCGAGGGGAGAGTGTATCTGTCACCTGATAGGTTCTACCTAGGAAGACAGCCTTTTAGCTCAGGGGATCATCCCTTGTGATCAACGAGCTTGTTTCTCCCTTGCAGGTACCAGGACTACTATGATACATCGGTCATATCATCGAACGTTAATAGATTATACGTTAGGAACTTACCAAGGCCACTACTATCCGGACTAACCTAATAATGTACTAGTATGTATGTACAGTACTAGTCCAGTACATCTCATATATATACCCTTTCCTATGTTCACGGCTTCTTCGGTTCCGTCCACTACACTGGAACAAACTGGCCGCTTAAAGACTTAGTACGACATCAGCGGTTATTTAGCGAGGAGTGGTTAACCGCCAGATATTCTTCTTCTATACCCTGTTCCAGCCTGCGACAGAATCTCCATAACGGAGATTACTGCCCATACCTACTTGAGCCATGTGTCTAGAAGCATCATATCTAGCTACCCGAAAGGTTACAGGTTCCTCTGGACGGCTAGGCTAAGGTCTCATCCAATGAATCGACGACTGGGCTTCTGTCTTCCCGTCTAGGCATGCAAGGACCGTTATTTCAGCGTGCTATCGTACTACATATCTACTAGTTATGTAGTACTTATCTTCAAGAAGAACATCGCACCCCCTTGGGTTCGGCCTAGATTGCAAAATCCCAGAATTCGGAATATGTATACACACGATCCGGAAAAGATGTCTTCTCAATCTCCTGTTCATGTTGACCATGTCGACCTTCTCTTCGTTCGATCTGGTTGACGTTTCATTCTGGATCCTATATCCCATGTGGGGAATGAAATACTTGCAGTCATTGCATATCCATTAATGTCCTGATACCAGATTCTTCGACTTCTTTTCACTTTGCCTTTGAAGTAAACCTGGGTACCCAAAGCCGTGGCGCAGAAAATGGTAGCCAATGAACGATATCTATCCAACACCCTACCTCCTGCCTCATCCCAGGCTTCGATCGATGTTCACTCACGTGTATCCTCGAGGGTCCCATCGCCAACGTCTATTTATTCCTCTGAGCAAGCAGAGTCCTCTTGGGCCCGAGGTGAAAAGCATAGTGGACGTTCTTCAGTATTCGTCTCACCATTTCGTTCCGTCCGCCGGATGAGAAAGCCGATTCCCTTGGTTCTCCCAAACTTGTCATCCGTGGATGTTGATGTGCTAAATGTGAAGGAACCGGGAATGATACCGTCCCCAATTGGGATCCACTCGTACCCCTCCGACTCGAGTCTAGTCGTATGCAGCTCAAATCCTCAGTCTCTATCTAACTTAGGCCGCCTCTGGTGCTCATGCACGCCCCAGCTCCGAGACTGTGAGCAGTGTTCAATCTCTAAGGGTTCTGGGAGAATGCTCGAGCGATCCGAAGAAAAGGAATCCATGCTGATGCCATCAAGACCAGACCTGGGGCTTGGGGAGGAAAGACGAGGAGGATTGGTGACGAATATGAATCAAATTATCCCGGCTGTCGTCAGCCACATAGATGAGCTCCCATCTCTAACGACGGGGTCCCGAGAGATAGCTCCGCTCTCCGACTCTCCGCATAAAAGAGGAAGAGCAAGGGTGCCTCATGTCAAGGTAAGCTATCTAGTTGGCGATTCTACGAGCATACACTACAGAGAGTACTTAACCTGGGATTGAACATTATAGATGCTGAGGAAACCAGTCAACCTCCGCGTCGATACTCAAGCCGCCAATCGATTTGTGGTAGGTTTCTTCACTCTTTCAATCAATTTCATACTTATACAGTTGTAGACCATCGCCAAGAAGACAGAAATCATGCCAGTAAATATTCCCCAGAGACCTGCCGTGCAATTAAAGTCTTCAGACAAGATCCCTCCTCTTCCCTCGCTGAAATCCCAACAACGGGAGGTGTCAGTCTTCAGCCCAGAAACACCACTAGAGACTTTGGACAAGGAATATACCGAACAGCAATACGACCATATATCTGACGACAATCAAGGAATCCAGGAGAAGCCCCTACCGCCGACTTCTCTATCGGTGAATCGGGGTTCAAGTTCTCCACCCCCCGCGAAAGAAAATTCCCCGACTCCCCCAGCGGCGAATTGGCTTTCATCCCCAGATGATCATGGACCTTCGTCCCAAGCACTTAAGGAATGCCAAAACCCGAAAGCTACTCTGCCCATTTCATCCCTCCACGTTGAAAAGGTATCAATGGAGGAGTGGAGGAATTACGAATGGGCATTAGATCAGTTGGAGCCTGTTGTCAAGAATTTTCCTGCGTCCATGTTAAAACTCACGTCTCCAGTTATAATCTCCTTGCGGTATAACAACGAGAAGACACTTCTTCGACCTCTCCGTAGGATTTTTCCTCGGGCCTCGCAGAGTCTACTTGACAGCCTCTGCGCCGCGATGATTGCCCGGAACTATCTCATTTCAATGGTCTTGACATGTCACCAAAATGGCGCTCTTATGGAGATCGATAACCTTTCACGTCTCGATAGCGTTCCTGAGAAGGCACGAGTAACATTAGGCATCCAACTCCCGGTATCTCGGTTCCGGACAAAGGAGCGACCTGTGAGTTCGAGGAGTGTTAGGCTCCGCAGAAGTCTTGATAAAATCATTGACAGACTCGTTGTTGCTATATGCGGAAGAACAGATGAGACACTGCGGACAGCCGTCTTAGTCCTGGTCCAGGTCCTGGAGAAGAAAGTTTAATCACCGTTTCCGCTTTTTGACCGTTCCTCACACTTTTCGTTTGCTCTCCTTCCCTACTCATATAGCTCGCCGCTGTCATGTTCCCTTGTATCTTGCATCCGGCGGTACCTATCTCTTGCCTTGCTTCAAACGAGTGGCATTTATTTGTACATTTAGCTTTTAGGTGTCTATAATAGTACGTTGAGTAGGACTTCCGCCATGGCTTCAGCATATTCCCCTTCCCTTGATGAGTGAATTTCATTTACTTCCAACTTATCTCTAACTTATCTCATACCGGTCAAGCGGTTTCCTTCACAGGAATTCTATCTAGTGCTACATATCATTCTAGTTCCTAGATAGAATTGTATGGTCTGCATTGTCTAGCTATTACCGCGATCTCTTCCGTCTAACCCATGTCCGGTGACAAGCTTGGTTTGCGGCAGAACGTGAACGTGAACAACTATCTTACATAAGGTACCGGGAAACCGGTGATACAGCTGTTGATGTCTCAAAACCGAGAGGATGTCGGCGGCAAACCCATCTAGCCCTTGGCGGCGCTGCTAGCATTGACGAGGTTCATCACACGTGCCGTGAAGAGGTCGGCCTGCTCAAAATTGTGGGCATAGACTTCCCATATCGCTCGCTCCCGGATCACTCCACAACCTCTAAAACCAATCAACATCAGGGATCCCGTCAACACCTAGATTCACACCTTCATTAACCGGGGTGCAGATATTAACTTTCGGTCCAATGGCGACTGCTCGTCCGATAATGTCGGGTTTCGACAAGAAATACGTTGCCGCCTCTACGATGCCGTTTACCGTTCCAGCTCCACCGCCTGCAAGGAGTAACCTCAAGCCTGTTCTCAAAATCGGCATGTAGATGAAGTATGGGCGCAGCATTTTGACCTGGATGTCTGCCCTAGCGGGTCCATCCATTCGGAGACAACGGAACAAACCGAGGACACCATGCTTGGAAACACAGTATGGCATCTGTGTGACAATGAGATATAAGCTTCCAATGGCACCAACTAAGATGAGACGTCCGTCCCGTTCTCCGGGTCCAGGCGATGATGTCAATAAACATGGCCTTGAGCTTGGATCATAGGCCTCACTCAGTGCGAATTTCATTATCAGCGATGTAAGCGTCACCGCTGGAGTGACCCTCGTTACGGAGCTGGTTTTTCAAACAGGAAACTGGAACCTTCATTTTCTGCACCTGGACGTTGTCATCGTGGAAGCCGCAAATCAACTTCTTCCAGGATGCGGTCAAATTGAGCGCCTCCATGGAGGAATCGACACGCACGATCGTTGCTAATGCAGGCATCGGTGATCCCAACGAGGCGTATAGATTTGAGGACATTGAACACGACTACCCCAACGAGCCGAACCATCCAATCTCCCTCGTTTAGGGTTCTCAATATCAACCTATTTGGGGTCCTTTATACGATCCATCGGTCTCTATTCTGTCTTCTCCAGAGTTTGAAAAACACCCAACCTCACCAATTTCACAACCCTTTACTAAAACTACACCACATTCCGAATTCAGTAATAAACATTACTAAAGCTATACCCTTGAGCTTTTGTGGATGATTTTAGTGTTATACTAGTCAATGAATGTAAAGAATAGCTAATAGAACGCCAAGTTAATAATAGTCGGCCACGAAAGTTCAAGTACCATACAAGCTACCATACACTGATATGCACATGTCGGGGCTTAGACCCATCGCGATGGTGACCATCAAGATGTCGACGTTTTCTCATTTTTCATTTTCTTTTGGTGCCCCTTTTGACCGGGCATTAGCATGATGGTTGTACCATTGGTGTATTATTGGCCACGACCGTCTCGCGAAACTTCTATCACTGTCTGAACTGAATCGCATTTAGACCGAGCCCTGACGGGCTAGTCGGGTAGGTTGGTTACATGGTGTGATAATGTCATCCTTGTATATCATTTCCCTAGCCGTATGAACTGTTACTATAACTGGTCCTTGAGCAGTGTTTAATGCCGTGATATATAACATGTACACATATCTACATAGAAATCAATATTTGTTATTATACCGCTCAATCCCAACCCAAACCAGCTACTTAACCAGTTCCGACATGTGGAACCCGAGTTCGCCGCCAAGCCTGGTGAGAGGACTATGTGGGGACGCTGGGCTTATACGCTTGTCATGCGGTAGGCAGGAGTCAAAACTTATCGCTGCAAAGCGCCGCAAGCGAGAAATGAGAAACAGAGGAGCTATAGGAGTTTGTTGGAGGGATCTGAGAGTTCTCTCCGCTTTACTTTGCAGGACGGAGTTCGGAATCCTCAAAAAAAGTGTCCGGTAAGAGAGTACATTGCATAAATTAATGATTCTAGAGTAGAATCCAGCAGCAATCCCGTACTTTGGTCACTAATTTTGACACCTACCCTAAACGATGACCTCCAGTGAAAGACAGAAGGGCAAGATGGCTCCTCAAATTATCATATACATACACATACACCTGCAGGGAATGCCGATGCCAGTTAGGTACCTACTAGATAGGTAGGTAGGTAGGTAGGTATCAGGATCATATATATATATTTCGACTAAGACCAAGGTAGGTAACTAAGGGCTACAACAGTAGGATTAGGAGCCAATGGCTACACTAGGTACACTATAATATCAATATGATACTTGGGAAATGAAGAAAGTTGGGAGGTGCTATTGTAAGAGACGCCCATAGCTACTAATCTATCCCACCTCATCTAAATATAGGAAATGCTACATAAATGTAAACAGGTGTTGTGCTTTCCAATTTCTTCGTTTAAAGGCCGGAAGATCCCCCGGGACAAATACAATTCGAGATTCTCAATTGACTCCATTCATGGTTTCTTCAACGACGCTTAGATAGTGTGCATAGTTCTGGAAAACCCTCTCAAGAAGATGGACCAACAGAAGCTAGGTTACCTGATGGCGATAAGACCGGGGACGACGTCGCTATGTTAGACTACTCCTTAACGAAAGTTGAGGAATATTCTTGGAGCTTCTGGAGATAGATGTGGACACAGAAGTACATATCATAGGTAGCGTTCAATACCCGGTGCAGGGGTCTAGAATACGCCATTCCCCTTTTTTGTATGTACTGTACAGTAGTATCTAGAGACGACATAAAACACCTGCTATCATAGGTGGTTAAGGAACAAGCTCATCCGGTTAGGTAAAATTTAGGTAATCAATGTGGTTTTATAATATAAGAAAGAAAGAAAACTCCGGCGCCCTAATAAGGGTGCAGTCTCGAAGCGCGCGTATCATAATCATAACAATAGTAATTAATCTGTTTCAGGCTATAATACACCTGTCTACAGGGTTAATCGGTCTCTCCGATCGCCATGTATTCAGAACTCTAAGTGATGATGTCGTATATGGATGCTGAGAGTCAAGGACCTGTTCCTGCAACTGAAGGCATTTCTCCATCAATGAAATCGCCTTGTCGTGGCAGCCTTGGCCTCTGAATGTAAATGCAAGATTATTCATAGTAACCAGCGTGTCTGGATGCTCCTCGCCAAGCACCCTCTTCCTCATCTCCATCACTTGTGCTCCCAGCTCTTCAGCCTCCTTCCACCGCCCTTGGCTTTGGTACAGCCATGCTAGATTGGCCACGCTACTCAGTGTGCGTGGATGCTCCTCTCCAAGCACCCTCTTCATCATCTCCATCACTTGTGCTCCCAGCTCTTCAGCCTCCTTCCACCGCCCTTGGCTTTGGTATAGCGATGCTAGGTTGGCCATGCTACTCAGCGTGTGTGGATGCTCCTCTCCAAGCACCCTCTTGCTCATCTCCATCACTTGTGCTCCCAGCTCTTCAGCCTCCTTCCACCTCCCTTGGTTTTCGTACGTCAACGCTAGGTTGGCCATGCTAATCAGCGTGTGTGGATGCTCCTCTCCAAGAACCCTCTTTGTCATCTCTATCACTTGTGCTCCCAGCTCTTCAGCCGCCTTCCACCGCCCTTGGTACCTGTATGCCAACCCTAGGATGGTCATGCTAGTCAGCGTGTCTGGATGCTTCTCTCCAAGCACCCTCTTTCTCATCTTTATCACTTCCACCCCCAGCTCTTCGGCTTCTTTCCATTTCCCCGTCTCCAAAAACGCTAACGCGAACTTGCCGCCTTGCTCATGACTTTCCGATAAAAACTCCTTCCCTCCACCGTGCTTTCCACAAGCTTGGATATGCGGAAGAAGCCGCCGACAGAATGTATAGTCCTCTGTACCCACTGTACTAGTGGGGTAGTCCCTGCTCAATGATGATGCCAATAATTCTCGCGTAGCTCGTGAATGACTCCACCAATCATCCTGAGGTATCCGGTCCCGAGCCCAGGAATGGACCAGAACATGAATCGAAAAGGACTTCTCTAGCTTATCCTCTTTAATTAACGAGTACGACAGTAAAGTAGAAATCCCTCCCCTAAACAGCAATGGGTCCCAGATGCCACTGGAATCAAGTTGCAGGATTTTATTTAAAAGATTCGCATTCTTATCACCATTATTCTCGGTGCTAGGGCCCTTGAGTACTTCTTGACTCTCCGCTACATGCTTAAACATTTGTTCCATAATGCCTTCATTGTGGAGGAAAGCAAAAACCATCAATATTTGCAGTGCGATCGCTGAATACTGGGATTTTCGGGTGTCTCTTCCCTTGGCAGCCCGTTCTATTGCCATGTATGAGATATCCCAGGTTGTATATACTGCCCGGTGGTGTATCGATGTGCCTCTGTATATTGGGTTCTTTAGCATCTCTTCCCGGTGGTTACGGAAAACCTTAACATAGTCTTCAAGGTGAGATTCACTCATATAAATAGAGGCCCCGGCTAAGCCAATTGCTAAAGCAAGAAAACCAAGTTCTTGTACTACAGGCATTGCCAAGTGACGTAAACCATCATCTTTTTCATTAAACCGTGAAGCCCGAAGGAGCAGTGTAACCGCATCATCACTTTCCATTTCATTGATTTCTGAGATGGCTTCGGTTGGAAGTGGATGCCTTAGGGCCGGGTTTTTGCTCGTATATATGATGTTTCCATTATCACCAATTGGCAAAAGGCCATCCAAGTCTTCCGGTATTTCACACCCATCGAATAGTAACAGCCATTCCTGGGCTAAGGCTGATAACCAGCGCAAAACATCCTCAGAATTATCATTCAAGCCTTTTTGAATTGCAAGATTTTTGTAACCTTGTTCGATTGTGACTTTATTGGTTGCATCAATCCAGATAATATGCGAGAATCTGTTCAAAATCAGCTAGGCACTAAATATAAATTATAAGTCCTCACCTCGATTGATACTCATCTGCAAACTTCAGTGCAATCTGAGATTTTCCAGATCCACCGAGTCCATAGAGCAAGTATTCGCGTCTTGGAGAAGGGCCATTGGGTCGAGCAGCAAAGAAAACATCTAACCTACGCAATATTGTCTCTCGTCCAGTAAATATTGCGCTAGGCTTTGGTCGGATTTGAACACGCTGAGCATTTGTGTCTCGAATTTGAGAAACTCCACCTGATTAGTCGGTTAGAACAGGGACAGGTACTACATAACCACACTTCGATGACTAACATATATTTTCCAGTGTTGCACCAGAGCCCTTAGGTGTGCCGAGTATATGAGTTACCTCATCAATAGCTTTAGATACTGTAGTGTCTGTCATGTATGCAGTCGTGTGCTGGGTGAGGTCTCCTATTTTCCGCCATTCTTCCAAAGAAATACCCTCAGTACCATGAGTGACGTTGAAACGAAAATAGAGGCCTGGAAAGCCCCTGAACTTCTCATTTAAGCCCCTTGCCGTTCCCTCACAGTCAGTTGCAACTTTCTTCAGTGTCTCGATCAGATTCGTAGGTAGGAGCTTTTGGAACGCATCTGGCTTCTCTAAGCCAATCGTTCCCGGATATCCAGTTCCAATACTAATAAGACACCCCACTTCCCTGTCATTCCCAAACACGTTCCTCGCTTCTTCCAATACCTGGTTCACTGGATTGTTACATCCGATTCCGGCATCAACAAAATCTTCCTTAGCATAATCTATACGATCAATAGTGATCCGTTTGAAGAGTGTGGGAGCGGCAGTTGTTGCACGAGCAGCTTCCCAAATTCTGCAATTTACACTAGCCAGCTCTCTAACCGAGTATGTTCGGAACCGTCGAGGGTAGGCAAAATTACTTGCCGGCATGGCACAGACGAATACTTTTCCCTTGTTCGACTGGTTTAATGTGTCAAGCATGAACTCCCCAAGGTTCACTTCGGAAACAAGTTCTTTCATTTTGTTTTCAAGCGTTATAGCCTTGAATGACCCATCTTGGAATGTCCACTTTCTATTCTCTCTTGAGAATATGGCGCCAGTAAGCAAGCTATAAGTTCGCAAGGCCTCCTCGGTCGTCATCCGTAGTCGGCCAAGCAGAAGCGCAATAAGCCTATAAGAAATCTCTGTTAGTACAAAAACCTTACTTTGATATGCACTTATTTTGAATGACTTAGGAGCCAATAATAGCGGCAACTTACCCTCCTGTGCCAGTTCCTCCAATAAGATCAAAATAATCACAAGGCCGCGGTTGTTCTGTAGACCCCTTGTCATACTTGATCCGTTTCATAATTTCGTCCAAAATAAGTAGTTCACATAACCCTCGGATGCCACCTCCATCTATGTACGGTTAGCCTACTAGGGCAAGATATCAGATGGGAAATCTGTTAGACTACCTAGGGCTAATAAATTTAATGGCTGACTTGTGGTAGTAGTTATGGCGCTCTGTGCCATCTTAAATGATGATAGACGTAGCGAATTAATAGCGGTAACTTATGCTGACGGAGAGGAAATATATTGGCTAGAGAAAAGATCCGCGGGGCTTCTCGGATGCGTAGTATATATACATGGCAGTAATTAAGTAATTATAAGAGCTGGACTTCTCTCAACGGCAAGAAACGAGGCGACTTTGCGACCTTTGCATGCCATTTCACAAGACATAGCCACCGCCCCACAATTGCAGTGCGGCCCGGCGCCGTCGAACTAGTATCTGGAAGTTATGACCGACAGGTACTACTATAGTATCATTCTGCCGGATTGAACCAAGGTTTATTGTGCGTTAGATTAGTCGCAGCCTTGTAGGCAACAGTCGCAGCCTTGTCACTGATGCTCAAGCATACATATATTTTTACTGATTCACATTTTCCTGTTTCATAGAGATAGAGAGGTTCTTGAACAATCAATATAAATTCAAATAACAAAAATTCATCGTACTATCTAATACAATCTAGATTTGATGTCCATTGAGTAGCCTAGGTCATTTATTTATGGATTTCTTAGCTCCCCTCCCTCGCCCAGACGCTAAGCTGCGCCATGGCCGCATTCGTGTCTGCAGCCAATCAGACCTATGTGGTCCGTGCACTCTAAACGAGGGTTGATTTTGGAATGGCGAGCTATGGTGGCTGCAGAGGTACGCTTGAGCCGAAATCATCCAAATTCTCTCCGTAGGTCTGAGTATGAAAGGGCATACTTGTCAAATATATTATAGGTATCTGGCTATTGGCTATATCCTTACCCCATTCTTCAAGCATTGGAGTTTATTATGTTCTTTCGTCTGGAATCCTTGTTTTGGTCAAAACGGCCGCCTTTTACATGATCATATTTCTTTGGCTCCGGTGGATGATCCATGAATTCTGGGCATTCATTGCGTCCATCGAAAATCAGGTCTTCCATTTGCGATAGAATGCAGCTACTTTTCATTGATTATTTGAATATACGGGGGGGTGCGTCTGCACCAAGTTTCGTGTCCATGGTGGACCTTCATGCCTTGTAAACTGTCTGGTCTTCTCCTGGTAATGTTTTGCTATGGTTCTTTGCCTTGAGTCTTTATGATCCGAAAGTGACCTTTTCCTTCTCCAATGAATTCTGGATGGGTTTCTTCCTCCCTGTTTTTCCCTTTGACATCCTGATCAATATCAGAACTCGATCAACTCCGATGTTTCTGGTCCCCGTTCCAATACATGCGTCGAAGGACACGGCCTACGGTTCTATTCCAAAAATATCTTCCTCTCACTCTGTTCTATCTAGTATCATTTCAAGTTCTGCAATATCTAAAGCCTCTCGGGATCTACCGAATATATACAACTAAAGGCATGCAAGATCAACTCAACAAGACACGCAGATTTTACACTGCCAAACATTCTGATACGCCGTCTGATACTTTACTTTGATCAAAGCTAGAGCCAAAAGCATCCGCCATGCCTATTAGTGTAGGTTAGTGTAGGGCTTCCATCGAGCCTGTTACTGATCTTTCTGATTATCTAAGGGACCGATTGACCGGCGAGCTGTTATACCCTGATCCTCTTTAATATAGATTCGCCTGAAATATCCTTCAAACTCGTCGACGAAGATGACAGCGAGAGCGAACATTGGGACTATATCGATTCTGGAGACGAACAAATCGAAACTACGAGCCCAAGACCTCTGTTTCATATTAAGATGGACTTTTACTGCAAAGATCATCTCAATATTTTCATATTCATAATCTTTACATGACTGTACTATGGATGAAGGTCAGCCAGCCACTATTCTGCAATTTGAAGGTAGTAAAACTTTCGAGGAAACTTTTGATAAGGAAGGGTATTATATAAAACGTAGGTGCAGTCACGATGTTTTCTCTGCCGAGAGTACGGTCTACATTCGGTTCGAGCGATCGGAACCTTGAACGGCGGCATTGTTTGCTCTTACGAAAACGAGGCTAAGATCGCGTATGATCCGCACCGATATGATAGCAGTTCCTAATTCAGATTGTGAGCGTACCTAAGTTCATACGCCTCCATTATACCTAGGAGCTTGATGAATATTAACAAAAAAAGACGGTGGCGGAACGCGAACAAATGAAAGAGAAAACCCGTCCACCGAAATAGCCAATATTAGAAAATTAAATCCTTTTAAAGTGAATTTTATTGCCGATCCAATAACTTGAAAGAATTATAATAAAAAATACATGAAATACACTACCATGGGGCAGTAGATAGCCTTTCAAAAGGGTCGATTTTCGGGCAATATTACACTCCAGTCCACCGGGTATCTGACCTAGATAGGCTTAGCTCCATATGCATTAGGGTATAGCGCCTTGGCAAATGGCCCAACGGATTATAGAATAGCGTATTTCACACTGTTACATACTCTTACATCCTGCTATGTGAGTAAAACCTTTCTGCTCCTTACTGCTATAAGTAATTATTTTGCCAATACAATCCCGTCTGCTTCGTGTAACTCTCGCAATTTTCTAGGATTGTCGAATTCTCGCAGTATAGTAGAAGCGTTCATACCATACTATTTCTTGCTTAAGACTGTCATACCAAACTATCATACTAAATTTACAGAGAAAATACCGAAAATACTTAAAATATCTATCACATGACTCGGAGTCTCCAGCCTTTTCGGCTCCCGCCCATAGGCTTGTCTCCTCATCTCAGTGTTAAAATCTTCTCTGGCCATTCGATTTGCTTTTTCCTCGCCCCAGTCCGCCTCACTGCGCAGGGCTTTTGGGCCCTCCTTGGTGTATTAGCTTTTCCTCTGCCTCTGCAGGCTGCCTTCCCCGCCCATATCTCCTCTCCTTCCGCCTCCTCGAGGGCCTCTACGAGAACAGATTCTCTATGAACACATTCGCTACAGACACTGTATTCCGGTCATATATATACACAGCAAGTCTGCGATGCCTCGAGTTTCCAAGTATGTTGTTCAATATATCACCCTCAAATGGTCCCGGTTGGGGAATGCAGTCCAGCAGCTGCGTTAGAAGTTTAACAATATGAAATGCATGTATATCTTGTTTCCCTGCACATTTTCCAAGTGCTAGGAATAAAGTTTCATTAGAACCAGTGATGAGGAGCAGAATTCTTGGGGCTTCCTCCCATTGAAAAGATCTTCCCCTGGTACTAGATGAACTCCATAGCATACTTCCCCCCCTTGCGCCTCTTCCCATGGTCGTTGATCCTGCCTGTATTTCCTGTGGTTGAATAATCGATTGTTTTATGTTTGTACTCTCCGGTAGAGTGCTGCTACAAAGGCACATCATCATTGCGATATGTGCTGGAGGAACTGAGGAAGTGAATTTTAGATTCTGAGCTGCTACTACTAGATCGTCTACTGCCTTGATCTTGAGGCCCGCCGTTACCGAGTCGTTGCGTCGGTTCTTTACCTGAATTATGATAAAGGTATACCTATTAGTTGATAACATGAATACTGGAATAATTAAATCACACCCCGGAAATTGGATTGGTGTAAATAGCGCGGCTCCTCTTTTAAATGCGCACTGAAGAGTGCTCTCGGTTGGGTCATGAGTCAACCTGGAAAAATGATTGAAAAAGACCACTCCGTCAGCAAATAAGTCGCCCATTTCCTTTCGAGTCTCCGCACAATCCACTATATCGTTCGCCGATGACGTCCCTATAAGGGAGCCGATGAAGTTTCCCAACCGCACTTTTTGCGGGTTGAGTTGAGCACCGCATTGTTGGTAGTGAGCGTCATCAAATGCGAACAAAAGAAGCAAAGATCCTACAATCTCGCCTATATCTCCGACATTTATACTACCTTCAAAAAAACGTGTGACAAGTTCTTATACACATTGTAGCCGTATTTCGGATTTCAACATCAGCCGCGCTGCAGTGCTGGCGAGAATTGGCTCGCTAGGTTGATAGGTTCTCAAGAGCGTCCGATCGTCATTTATATAATCAATATAACGGAGGTACCCAGAAACCAGCTTCTCAGCTAGTGAGTACTCTCCTACGTTAAAAGCCGGTGCGGTATGAGAATAGAGCCAGGGCAGCCTCCTTAGCCTCCGTGTACTTTCCGCGGACTTTTCCCACTGCCAGATCGTTTACTTTGTTTAGGCTTCGAGTTCTCATATGACCACCCCATAAAGGTCGCCCATGGGCGAACGAACGTGAAGTATCAATTGCCAACCCATTGGATGATGTTGCAGTTGATTGTCCTGAATCAGACCCAACATAGATGTCCATTGAATCAATAGCAAAAATGGGAGGAAAGAGGACCTTTCCATGTCCGAATTGAACTCCTAGCTTAAGACTAACGTCTTTACTAGCGGATGGAGAGAAGTTTGACACCTGCGAACAGGTATCCAAGAGAAGGCCAAAGTAATCTCGCACAGGATTACACCACTCCCGCTTTTCTCCTAGGCTCTCCCAACACCTCGTCAGGGCTCTACGAAAGGATCAAAACGGTGAGTTTTCCGGTTGTTCAAAATTAAGCAGCCCCCAAGCTTCGTCTATGCAGACGATCGCGGCTGGCTTTCGTGTCTCAGTATCCTGCCATTTAGATTCCGTTTTCTTGTCATGGCAGGCTTGTCTAAGGGTTGGGAGGTACCCTTTGACTGTTCTCTCTATAGAGGACTTCTCTGCCTCTAGAAACTCCAAGATCAGCCCTAGATCAGTTACCGGGGCATGTAGGGTTCCCTTTAAACGGCGACATTGTTCATGACATCTTCCTGTAAGTTCGGCTATCCAGTTGTCAAAGCTCTTGTACTCATACAATGTTTGCAAGTAGAAGTGGGCTGTTGGTGTAATCCCGACTTCCCGACAAAGTTCGACCACAGCCAGTGAGGAGAGTAGATAACATTCGAAAAAGAGTAGCAACGAATCGGAAAGGCGATGATCCGAGATTCTGTCGGCAATTGCAGTGCGGCTCGGGTATGTACCTGATCCTCGAGGAGCTAGGCTTGAGTACACGACGTAGTTGTTGTGCTCTCTTGCTATTTGTTGGATATAATAGCTCTTGCCAATGCCGCTAGGGCCCACAATTGAGGTGTAGGGAGCCACGTATGTCTCTGGTGTGTAGTCGTGGTAGAATCCTAGAATCTCCTCATACACACTTTGAGATACTTGGTGTCCTTGTGGGGCCTAATTAAACGCTTTCTCGGCCTCACTCCACTTTTCCTTCTAAGGCAGTGGATAATGGCGTCGATATTTCGAGGGTCCTCGAAACCGAGTCTCTTTAGCTCAATATATTCACGTTGTACAAGTGTATCGAAGTGACCAGAGCTATTAAGATACGCGTCGAATTTCTGCCAATCAATTTGTCGGCCTGCCTGGGATTTTTTGACTCTGTCCTGAATGTTCTGAAGAAAGTCTTTGACTTCGATTAACAACCAGTCGCAAAAAGAAAACTTGGGGTCCTCCTTCTTCTGCATGCGCTCTGCAATTCGATATGTGGTAGTGAAAAGGCTTTTGAGAAGATCGTCGTCGGGCCACTTTGCAAGAGACCAGAATTCCTCGGGGCTCGAGCATTGTCGCCAGTTCAGCACTGGCAGCTGTGTATGTGGTGACTCCATAATTCCGACTTTAATACACAACGAGAGCCCAAGTAAATTGTGACCAAGAATTAGCAAGAGCATTAGTTAATTAAAGACTCGGCGTTTAATGAGAAGTCATTAGGGGTCAAACTTGTAGGTTTCTGCCCAGTAAACTGTGGTTGTTGTATGTAGGAAGAAGAATCTGCTCCCACACGCAGTACAACAGCAACTGAAGATGTGTGATGGAAATACCGCTGGATTCGGCTCTTATCCCTTTGGAGAATATAAATTAGAGTTGCTCTTGATGGGGTTATGTAGGATCTGTTAGACCTGTAACTTTTATACGGCTATGGGCAGAGTGGAGCCGGGAGGTTCCCCCGCTACCAGATTTTAGTGAGGCACTTGTTAAATTAGAGCTTAGTCAGTCCGCTTAACCGGCTTATATACTCTCTAGATACATATCATACAACAACTCACTTGATTTCATCATCACCTTCACGGATTATCTCATAACTGAATAACCAGTAGAGTCTAACAATACCTAAGGAAATTGTACTTCATATATAAGCGTTCTGATCGCTCGCTGCGCTCGCGATTTGGGGACAGTCGGGGAAGGGGGGGAAGGGGTTGACTAAAGGGCATATGGGGGGGGCCGTCTTCATACCGGAGGCGGAAGGGTTCTCCCATGCTGAAGCTCGGCGATTATGGGGTCATGGAGATCAGTAGACGGTGTAGCCGCCGCCGCCAGGAGGGGGCCTCTCAACAACCTTGTCAAGCCAAGTCAAGGTCATTTTAGATGGTTACAGTGTAAGGTAGTAGTACTGCACACCGTGTAGTATTGCGTCAATAGACATAAGTGCTACTGCTAGTGGTATCATACGTATACACTAATGATTAGGTGGGCGCACTGCAAATACTACTATATCACCTTGAATCTCACTGAGGCTTGACTTGAAATAGAGGGAAAAAAGGAGAGAACTAGCACTATTTATTGAATGATTTCAAATATAACATCCAGTTCTTCACTCCGTTCCTTCTCCTCGTCATCTCTGACATCATCTCTATGGCTAGGCCTGGAGTGTCTCCAACGCCTCAAACAAATCAGACTTCATGCTCCCAAGACCTAAATCTTGTATAGTCTGGCTGGACCCTGACCCTTATGGAAGGACCAGCGATCAATTCTGTCATCAGTGTGTGTCTATCTATCACCTTTGTTCTATCCAAAAAGAAAAGTAGCCACTTATGTGGACCGTGGTGATCGGCGAGGACCACTCTCTAGTTTCCCCTCCTTCCCGCATGCATGCGTCTCGTCTTCCGGTAAGAATGAAGAGCCTAAGTTAGAGAGGAGAAGAAGAGAGAGACAGCAGAGCTGCCGCGTTGGGAGATGATATCTCTCAACGTAGTAAACAGAAAAATGTTCCAAGACCACCAGAACTTCAGCCAACGCTGCCACCGAAGCGACCATAGGCATCCATCCATACTATCAAGCAGCAAGGCGATGCTTGGCAGTCGTTGTGAATGGGAGATCTTCGTCGCCATTGGCACATTGTGTGGGAAGATGAGGATCAGCACATACGTGAGGAGCTATGGGATATCCTAGAGCCAGCAGTCGTCAAAGGTCAAAAGAAAGGGTCGTCAACACGAGATCCATCCTGATTTGAAATCGTTGAGCATGCCAGTGCACAGGCTAGCTAGTTCTGAATTTCCGCCGCACACGGCGTCAAGCGCAAGCGTTATGGGAAAGGCGCAGGGATTGCAAGTGCGAGCTCCGTTGCCAGATCCGCCAGAATTTCCCACAGTTGAAGAACTCACTAGATAGTTCAAACAGCCAGAAAAGGAACTCGGTCCACGTGGGCGCTAGGAAATATTTCCACATTTGGACGGCTGGGTTCGGCTATTTACAGTACAATACTCTACAGCCGAATTGGGCTTAGTAGAGTTACGCGAATGAGAAGGCCTCAGATTAATAACTGTAAGTATTTCTGAGCGCCCGAATGATTTGGGGATGGTAAAAAAGAAAGACTCCAGTCACATGCCTTGGCTTGAGATCATGCCGCGTTCCCTTCAAGATTATCCTTTGTCAAGTATCATCATCAGTTTGTTTGTCTCGTCCCTTCCTGGTCCTCTTTCTCCGATTATCAAACTCACTCACCATGATCCCGGCCGATGCTCCCTTCATGGCGATTCTATTCTAGACCCATACCGCCAGAGTCTCGGACCACGCAACCGGACAGCCCACATAACCAGATAATACATGTGCCTAGTGGTATAGATGTAAGCGTCCGGTCGCATACCTACCTATTCTGTCCGGCTGCATGGTTCTATACTAGATTGTTTTTATATTACTTGCTGCACAGAAAGAATATTATTTTCTAAACGTGTAGCTATATAATATATTATTTGCCGAAGGCATCTTGGGGTGCTAGGGTGATTCAGGAACGTTCAGCAACTGGTAATGCCGACTTCGCCGCAATACCCTGGAACGGGTTCCTTACGCGATGGGCGTGATATCCATGGAGACCCCTAACTACATAAATATTGCATATGAAAGCCAAAGGCAGAATGCCATTCCTAAAAGTGGCGTGGTAAATGATTCGTCACTAAATCCCACTACTATACCGGTGGCTTGAGGTTTGGATTGGGAAGCTTTGGTGTTTGGTGAAGCTGTACCTAGGTTCATATCTACATCTAAAAGAGGAATGATTAGGGAGTGGGAGAGTATAAATTTCCGGAACATCTTGTGCTCTTCCTTCAGTTTCCATTGTTAGGGACACCCTCATATATGTATGAAACTGTATGACAGTAGGGAGATCCCTGCTTCAAGCCTTTGTCGGTCGCAGGACGACCTGGGCTATCATATCATAACACCATTGCAGCTGCCTCTATAAATGGAGACGCTTTCTCTTTCCTTTCCCCTCTCTCTTGAACGAATCCTTCAATTCTTTCCTATATATGGGGAAACCTTGGTTATCTCTAGCGAGAAGGCCTTGATCGAGTTGACCCCTTAACTATCATTATTAGATTCATCATCGAAATCCAATTATCCTAGCGAAACAGCCATTTCATCTACTTATTTGTCTTCAATATCGCGATGGTGCTGCTTACTTTACCAAATGAACTACTCCAAATTGTGGCACAGAATTTGGAATTGCCAAGAGATATCAATGCCTTGGGGGGAATAAATCGCCGCCTTTACAATCTCTTGAATATCTATCTCTACCGTCAAAATATACAAAACTTTGGGAGCTCAGCATTGTTGTGGGCGGCAAAGGAAGGATATTCAACGGTGGTTACGCGTCTGCTGGAGAATGATGCTGCCTTGGACTCTAAAGATGAGGAGGGTAATACCCCGCTATCATTGGCAGTCCGTGATGGACACATGGAAATAGTGCAATTGTTGGTGGAGAAAAATGCCAACCTGGAACCTAAAGATAGGGATAGTCAAACTCCACTATCATCAGCAGCCCGATATGGATACAAGGAAATAGCGCAATTGTTGGTGGGCAAAGGTGCTAACTTGGAATCTAAAGACCGTTTTTGTCGAACTTCACTGTTACTGGCTGCCAACTATGGACAGAAGGAAATAGTGCAATTGTTGGTGGGAAAGGGTGCTAAGCTGGAATCTAAAGATAGGGACGATCAAACTGCACTATCATTGGCTACCGAAAACGGACACAAGGAAATAGTGGAATTTTTGGTGGGGAAGGGTGCTGACCTGGAATCTAAAGATCGTTTTCGTCGAACTCCACTATCATTGGCTGTTATATATCGACACAAGGAAATAGTGCGATTGTTGGTGGGGAAGGGTGCTAAGCTGGAATCTAAAGATTGTTTTCGTCGAACTCCACTATCATTGGCTGTCATGTATCAACACAAGGAAATAGTGCAATTGTTGGTGGGGAAGAGTGCTGACCTGGAATCTAAAGATCGGGATGACCGAACTCCACTATCATTGGCTACTGAGTGTGGACATAAGGAAATAGTGCAATTGTTGGTGGAGAAGAATGCCAACCTGGAACCTAAAGATAGGGGTGGTCAAACTCCACTATCATTAGCAACCCTATACGGACACAAGGAAATAGTGGAATTTTTGGTGGGGAAGGGTGCTGACCTGGAATCTAAAGATCGTTTTCGTCGAACTCCACTATCATTGGCTGTTATATATCGACACAAGGAAATAGTGCGATTGTTGGTGGGGAAGGGTGCTAAGCTGGAATCTAAAGATTGTTTTCGTCGAACTCCACTATCATTGGCTGTCATGTATCGACATGAGGAAATAGTGCAATTGTTGGTGGGGAAGGGTGCTAAGCTGGAATGTAAAGATAGGGATGGCCAAACTCCACTATCATTGGCTACTAATCGTGGACACATGGAAATAGTGGAATTGTTGATGGGTGCTAACCTGGAATCTACCTAAAATATCGTTTTCGTCAAATTCCGCTATCATTGGCTACCCAGTATGGGCGCAACAATTGTTGGTGGGGAACATCAAGACTTGGTCATTTTGGTTGACTTGATTAGTAATCTGAACCCTATTATGTTTGCCTGAATTTCGCCTCAAACCTTCCCACCCACTACTATTCCATTTAATTCTCTTCTTTTTCATTTCAGATGGTTACAGTGTAAGATAGCAGTACTGTACACTGTGTAGTATTGCTTCAGCAGACATAAGTGCTGCTTCTAATAGTATCATACGCATACACCAGAATTGATGCAGAAAGCCCACTTGAACCTCTAGCGCGATGGCATGGGAACCTGGGTAAGGTGCAAGAAGTGCAAGAGCCTTCCACTTAAAGGTGAGTTCTGATGGAACTCTTCAGGAGGTCCTATCTACCTCTGGCTAACTAGCGAGCTGATTAATCCTAGTGCCTAGGGCACCAACAGGCTCCATAAAGATACATTCGTTTATATGGTTTCATTTGTACCACTTTACGGGTATAAATACCCTACGAAATCGTGTACTTAACAGAATCTTTCCTATGTTCTGTAGCTAATTTCAAGAATCAAGAGACTATTAAGTTTGCCACTTTTCTTAATATTCTTCAGTTGCCTACATTATTTCTTTTCCAAGCTTCTCTCAGAATATCTCAAGAAGCAACTACAGCTAAGGCTGTGAGGCGTCTTACACTGCCTTAGCCTCCATCAGCTAAATCTCAGCCTTTACCGGCCAAGAATCGATTACTAAATCAACTACCAGGCCAAAACACATCGACAATGTTAGAACCACGAACTTACGGTCCCAAGAACTGGATAATGGGAATCGATGCCTCCAATGCCCAGGAAATTATCGTAATGGAGGAGGGTACCCAATAGACTTGATAGATGAAATCTGATTTTTCTAACTCCCACAGACGAGATATACATATATATATATATATCGTCCATCATGGTAATAAAAGAAATGAATCAAATATTAAATGAAATGATAATAACTGATAATGTTGACAAGTGATGTCATATTGACAATAAATGATAACAACTGACGACATATCGTAAGAGTAAGAGATAAGAACTAATATAGTAAGTGGTAAGTGCTGAGATAGGTTTCAGCTACCGGTGGTCCAGGTCTTCATTCCATGCCTAGGCTCCGACAGAAATTAACGCGTTCATTGAATGGAAACTCGACCAATACACGGCAGACAAATGGAGAGATGACAATATGTGGGAGGTTTACAGAGAAGACATTCACAGCCGAAATCTTTGAGGCCTGTCAGCAAACTTTGATTCGTAAACTCCGCTCTCACCTATGCATCAATGGCGTATGGGTAAAGGCAGATAGACGTACAACTATTGCTCAATCGTTGTATGCGACACTGCAGGAAGATAAACTTGTAGAATGGCTTGAAACAGGAATGAGAGAGCAGTTAGACAAGGAAGGAGTCGATTCCTATCGGACCAAACGGCTACTTCAAGGCCCCCGGAACTGATCCCTAACTGCTAATCCGCCATCAACCCAGCACCAGGCCTACAACGCCAAAGACCAGGACAACGAGATGTTGTCGACCTTGAACTAATTCCCAGCCCTGGGCTCAGCAGGGAACCTGCCAACTCGGCAAAGATGTACATGGACGAGAGTAGGCATGGCGGAGAAAACGACAATTTCGACTTCAAGCTTGGTATTTTCCATGACCTTTGTAGCCGTGCGGACGTTCCTGAGGAAACTAAAGCCAAAGCCTTCCCCACGATGTTATGCGGTCTAGTGCTTGACCACTACTACTCCAACATGAGCGTCAGTAGTGCAACATTCAGATCATTCGGCGATCTATGTGACTTAACTTGTCAATACTTCGAAGGAGCTGAGTACAAGCGAGGCATACTTTCGAAATGGAATTCTACAACCCTAAAGTCGATCATTGAAAGGAACCAAGGTAGAAAAGGCAGAAAGACTACAGAGGAATGCCTGCAGATCTGCTGATACGTTAGCAGGCCTTATCAATGATCTACAGTCATCAATCATAACCTTCGGAAAGTCTCACACAGGGTCAAATACCCTTTTCACGGATCGTCGTTACTACAAACAACGGCCTTTGCAGGCCTCCCAGCTACAATAGTAAAGGATAGCAAGAAGCGTTGTTTTGTTTGCAACCAAGAGGGTTGTTGGTCCACAAAACGCTCGAAGGAGGAACGTGAGAAGGCCAAAGCAAGGTACAAAGAGCGACTCGGTCGACTTAGCCAACTTTTTAACAGGAATACCAATCAATTCATCACTGAATATGAAGGGATTTAGCCTGACAATATTGACGTGGATGATGACTCTGATGATGAGGCCTACCAACATATCGAAGCCCCCATGATAAATGTTGGTTCCTCTTCTTCACCGAACCCTGACAGTCAGGAACATGCTACCCACTTCCTCACCTCTTTCGGAGCAATCGATAATCCAGATAGGACAGAAACCAGTCTTGCGGACCGATCTTTTGCCCACGTGGCTACCGGCACAGACCCCACCACAAGCTTCATCAAGGACCCTTTCGAATACACGGTCAAGGGTGGATATACTTCTAAGCGGTTCTATGGGATGGTGATTGATACCGGGTAGAACGTGGGGACGTATAGGAGTATTTCATTTTGTCTTTTGTTTTTTTTGCGGCTTTTCTCTCGATTTCTTTTTTGGGGGGGGAAAGACTAAAACACTTACTTATTTTCTTTTCCAAGTGGGTTGGCAACAATTCAAGGAGTATTGGTCGGTAGAATTGTAGGTTTGCAGCAGGAAGGCATTGGCGATGAGCACTTTCCATAAAAGCAGCGTTGAAGACCAGAAGAGTTGCGAAACCCCCTACTGCCTGGTATAATTCATTATCGTCGCGCAGTTTGCGATGACTCCACATCGGACATGCTGGCCTAGGCTGGAAGAGCCGCAATTATGTGGTTGGGGCTCTGTTAGCATTGGTGTGGGGAGTATAAGCGATGAGAACTCGCCATCGTGATGAGGTGAGAGGACGTCTGGGAGAAAAAGAAAAGATGCCATAGAAACAGCAGGACAGGTGGTGAAGCACCTTTCAGACAGCGAAAGGAGAAAGTAAACAAACCCCGGTGAAACGAAGTTCTAGGGCGTCCCCGGAGGCGGTGCAGATTCTTCAGGATGGCATCACCGGGTGGGCTAGAAAGACGGGGGTTTTTCCGCCAGAAAAAGAAAAGGATATGAACAGTAATATGGGACAGAAGGATGCAAGACCGGCATTGGAATGAGGACTTTGAATTCGATTGGACTGGATCGGACTCGACAGAGATACTACTATATGGTTTGGTTCCTTGAGCCGTTATGGTTCGAATACCTTTATGACTACTTAGTGTCAGTTGATGATTGGTCATTTTGGTCGAAGCGGGATGAATGCAGTACCACTGGCTGCTTTTGTGTCTATATATACTTACTACCTTTACCCTACATTCTGATTTCTGATGAATCCTGCCATGCAGTAATTCTTCGATCCGGTCGGTCATTTAGCCTTACTGCTAATCACAAGTCTCTCTCCTTCCTTTCCTCATTTTGCAAGCTTTACATTTACTACCATAGCTAGCTAACTAGGTAGAAAATCTATTCTTTCTCTTAAGTATTAGTTTTGCAGAGTCTTGGTAGAGAGGACTGGCGAAATTTCAATCAGCCAGCTCTTTTTATACTAAATAATATATAGGATATTATATCATTTGCACCATAATATACAAGGAAATCTTAATTATACATGTATTCCTAAAATGCGAACCCAACTAACGGCTGGAAGAGAGTTGGAATCAAGGAAATTTGGATTATGCAAAGCTTTATCATATATAGGTCAGCCTGCTCCTCCTCGGGACTAAGATCATTTTCAATGTTGAAAACCTCGCGAATTATTTCCGGGGTTTTGCCCTTGATCATGTCCGCGATTATTCTACGCCCAATAAGAATAAGATGTCGGATGTCAAGGCAGTTTGCAGCACTATCATGGCCGGGGGAAATGATCGGCCTATTGAGGGACATGTTGTCAGTGTATTTCGTAGACATCCATCACGACAGAACTCACATTATAAGGTGGGATAGCTTCTTTTGGAGGCCTCCGGTCACTTATTATGTTCTTGGTGAGAGCTAAACATTCAGCAACGTCACGTTCTATACCCGAAAAGTGGTCAGTAGAAAGATAACCGAATCTACCATGGGGATTAGCTTTGTCAACCATTATTTGACAGATGACATCTGAAAATGTGAGGAGCTGCTGAGTATATTAAGACCTATCAACAAAATTTCTGTTGGCGCATCCGCACCAGGTTGTTAGTCTTCTCTCTCCGAGAAAGCTCTTAGAGGATTCAAGCTGTTCTAATTACTTTCATGAGTTATGCCTAAAGATAATGCTATCGGTACTTGCGCCCCAGTTCTCCCGAGCACATCCGATCCCAATAGTATTAATGTTACACCTGATACCTCTGCGGCTGAAATTGACGGCTATGAGGATATTACTTGGAATCAGACCTCAAAATTTCAGTTGCCTACTCAGAAATCATACAAACAGCAGGAGACGTACCGCAAACAGAACACTGAGCTAGAATGCTTTATGGAAGAGTTCCACACCAATAAATGATGAAGAGCATCAGGAGCAGATTAACGAGTGTACAGGGTGGCGGAAGCTACCAAGGGAGAAGCAGGTAGGTAATCTGGTCGCCTATGGCCACATCTTGCGAGCTTTGCTCTGGGACCTGGGTGACCTGGGTATTTTTGGTATTTAATCAGGTATTGGTGTTACATTTATTACACTGTTACAGCTTTCAAACTATCACTGAAATTTTTCAGAAACCACACTGGCATTATTAGTGTGGTGACACTGAAATACACTTATTAGACCGGCCCGCTTGGCGTCCTTTTACGGTGCTCGCTGCTCAGTTATACATGCCAGTCCTTACGTAACCGCCAAGGCGTTTCGGCGCTAAATGCCTATAATGTATGAGATGAGACTGTCAACCTTCATTTACGGTGCAACACGTGTAACTTTCAAGCTCTTTCTTTCCCTTGAGAACATGTCTACTCCTAGCCACCCTTATGTATCTAGGGGGCAAATGCTACAGAAGTAAGCGATACCGCCACCCCGAGAAGTCAGAACTCACTACAGTCGAAGAAATCCTGATTAGACAAGACAGCCGGGACAAGTTCTGAATGTGTTAACCGCTGTATAGGCCCCCTTTCTCGGCTCGCGTTTCCAACTTCTTCGGGCAGTTGTATATCTTCTTTGGTCTCTATTTCATAACGTTATTCTCGGTATGACCCTGTGGCAGCTTATTCAATTTTCACGGATTTGGATTATGGCTAGCGCACCAGATTCTAGCTTCGCTTCATTCATTGTATTCCTATGATCTCTATACTGCGCTTCGTCGGGTTTTTCATTGCTTGAGATCACGGATCACCTTGAATCCTTGTCATCATTGGCTTCGGATGCTGACAACCTTTTTTGGTTCCCTTCCTTGTAGCTAAATCCATATGCCGCGGCGGAGAACTCACAGTTCAATGTACGAAGGCCGAAGAAGACGCCTGGTCCTTCATCACGCTCGGGTGGCAATGGTTATAACGGTGGGGGCGGAGGTGGTCCGGGCGGCCCTGGGCCTAAGAGGTTTGGGCGGGTAGATGATATCCGTGGACCTGAGTGTTCTAGCTGTCGCTGAGGTACCTGTTGATCAGGGGTTTCGATCGGCATCATGATTCTTAAATGGAATTTTCAACATAGATCTCTGGGTTTTTACCCTAGGTGAAGAACAACGAATTCCTCCAGATCTGCTTTACAGAGGCTTTTCGGGATAATCAATAGGAGGATGTGTATACTTTTTAAATTTGGTATAGAAATTCGTGTTCTAAATCGATGAGCATTATCCGCTATTAAGATGGCTACCGAAGTTCAGAATTGTTCAGTATATTCTTGCTAGACAGACTAGTGGGTGATGGAGTTCCGCCACCATATGATAGTCAGACCACAAGAATCCATACCTAATTATCGACCTTAGTGGTGGCCAAGAGGCCGATCGGAGTAGCAATTTATTATTATTATCGACCTTAGCTGCATACGTAGCTGTAGGGCATCGGCGGGACGGCTGCAGAACCTTATCTAGCATATTCGAATTTCCCCAACAGCAGGAATTTAAAAAACCCCAGGTAGATAAAGAAAATTGGGGGAAATCTCAATAACCCTATGGTATGGTTCTACTTATTACATGGATCACTTGGAGTACCTTTATTAACCACTAAGTGGATGCCATGTATATAAGAACGCTCTATACTCTAGGATTCAGGACTTATTTCTGAATCACGATCAACAACATGAAGTATCCTCTAGCTGCCTTTGAATGATATTTAAGTCTCGATTGCGAAATCCTTACTCTTATACTTTGTTATTTACTTTCTCTATCTTGGATCCCTTGATTGAAACTCTTATCGTACGCCAATCAACCTATCCCTGGAAGCTCTCAACTCAAGTCAAGAGGATACAGTTGATCTCCAAAACCATGTTGAAGCCCTTCGACATCCATCCCTTGTGTCTCCTTGGGTTAGAGACCGGCCATCTCTATCTCGATAAACTCCCCGGATAGGAGGTCCATAACACGTTTCTGCCAATTCACAGCACTGGATCTCTCTCGGTGCGTCGTCATTATGCTGTTTCTCCAGATTCATAAAATTCCTAACCATCAGGTGTCGGCGGTGGAAACTGCTTCCTGGGTAAATAAGGTGCCCACATACCTGTATCTGTCTATGTAACAGCTGGTGATACTACTAGCTAGGGCTATTAGATGTGAGGAGGGGCACAATAGCTGCGACGTATACACTAGAGGTTGTAGGAGATGCCAGCAATAGAACAATATTCAAGCCTGCCTTTCCCCACTGCCGCAGAGGAGGGGCCAGGTATTATACTCATGCCATTTGCATCGAGATCATCATGATTGACTTATGTCTGACAAGTCAACCTCTGTATCCCAATCTTCCGTCATCCATATATGACATATAAGACTCTTGAGGTGGTGATGCTGTTTCAATGCAATTTGTGATTGAGACGGCCTCTATCTCATCGCAATTATCGGTAGAATCATTGCCTTGCTCTTCGCAGTCCTCATCGAAGCTCGAGTTTCCAGTTCGCGATTATTGGCCGAGTCGGTATCAGACAGCATCTCTTCATTACTATCATTGTCGAAATCAACATTCAGTCGCTCATTTACAGCAGGTGGGAAAGGTCTGGCAGTGTTGCTGGTCTTCATGCATTCCATCTAGTGGAAAAATAAGTATGACTTTTATTAGCAATAAAGTTAATGAAAGATTGAAAAGCATTGAAATGGCTAACTTCAATACTCATACCACACTTACTGTTAAAAGATGGCATCAAAAGTGGCGACATTGGCATTCTACGAATTGCTATTCCCATGATGTATGCGCTAAAGAATTCCTGCACCTCTTTGTTCTTACCTTCAGTAGCCCACGTAGACTTCGAGGGTCTCACTCCGAAAAGGACCAAGAGCTGGAATTCCTCAATCGGCTCATCAAGAACTTTAATGCATTTAATCGCACCTCATGCCCCCTAGCCCCTCTTTATTAAAGGAGGCTGCTTCGATTGCATCTCAACCAAATTTAGTAGGGTTTCGATTCGCAGCACAGACAGACTACAAGGATAGAACACTCACTCCATCTAGAGAAGTCCCCAGTACGGAATTTATTAGCTTTAGGAGCACGGCTTTGGAAGCTCCAAGGCGCGGTCGGTCGTGATAGCATATCAAATATATGGACGGTTCAGCGCCGTCTAGAAATAGGCCGCTGTGACAAATGATAATGTATTGATTCATATATGGTGATCTGCTATACACAAGAATACTAAGATAAGAGAGAAAAGAAAGGAAA